>JAPMLY010001789.1:0-52500 GCA_026401115.1 Tetraselmis chui
CGCCCGTGCATAGGAGCTGGTGAATGCCTCTCCCCCATCATGATCCAGCCCCTCTCTCACAAATTGGATGAGTTGCTTGCGAGAAGCCACGCCACTGCCATCAACATTCCGCAACTTGAGCTGATCAAGAGCGAAAAAAGGTCTCAACGTCTGCATCGACTCCTGTATCGCGCCCACCAAGGATGTCGACATATCACTGCCACCGCTTGACACCAGCAATGTGTATGCAGTCTCCAAACTAACATAAGCTGATGAACCCTGGCGTAGGTCACATTTCATTCAGTGTCAACCATACCAGGCAATGGAGCTTTCGTCAACCCGCCACACCCCAAACCCCGTCTGCATGCTCCCTCAATCACGCCACCCCCTGAGATTCAAAAAGACAATGGGCTAAATGCTTTTGCCCATATCAACTTGAAGCATGCCAGCCCCACCTCTTCCCCTGCCTCCAGGTCTCGAGCCAGGGCGCAGTGTGCCATTGCCATGGCCACCTTACAGTCAGCATCCACAGGTTTGACACCCGCTAGCAAACCATTCCCAAGCTGAATCGCTAACCTGTGCTCTCCGACCTATACGCACGCAACTCATCTACCTTAGCTCCCTTTGCAACATCGCACCATGAAACAGACTGCGCCTGTTCATCCCTCAACTTGAGAGCATGTTCCGCGCTGCAGTGGATGCATCCAATTCAGGGGAGACAGGGGAGGGCGGAACCTCCGTCAGGAGCGCAAGGTAACCTCCAGCATTTGGGCTGTCAATGTGCCATGCCAGCTCATAGGACGAAGATCCGCCCAGCAACGCATCTCGAGCGCCATCAAGCACATTCGCACGTCCAATGATGGCAGCGCTGCTGTAAGGCGTGTCCAGCCCCTTTGCCAACATTTGCTGATGAGCGGCATTAATTTCATCCGCACTCAGCGCCTCCCCCTCCGTCCGATCCAAATTAAGCAACTGCCACAATGCAAGGTATACAACATGATTCATGCCCAGCCAGGAGGCTCACGTGGCGGTTCACTTGTTGGCAAGCACAGAAAGCAAGCGTGGCCCTTCACAGGTTCCCTTAGCTGCGCATAATCTCGTCCAATGCGTGCAAAGCAGTGCTGAGGCCGTTCAGTGATACTAAAACGGAGATGGCTTTAGAGTGAGGCATGCTTCATGATGCTTGTCGAAACATCGCTGCTTACCTTCTCCAAGGGTACCTCCGCTTCGGCGATGGTTCCGACCTCGGCTGATCGGCACGTTGTCAACGACACTCGCCGCCCTCTCCAACAAGCTTTCGTCGCCCAAGTCGATACGAGTGCCAGCACATTTGTATTCGATTTCGATGCAAGGGTAGACGAGTATGGTGCCAACGCGTAGAACAGGGACGGTCGGGGGCGAGAAGTGAACACCACGATCACATCGCTTGCGTACGATGCGTTTGTCACAGGCAGTCGTGGGGAGGGACGTCGGCTGGCAGCCCCCTGCCGCACACGGCTGGCTTGGCACAGACCCTGTGTGCAGGTAAATTGGATTGCTCCCATTCCTTGCGTATAATGACGATTGTGGGTACAGGCTCACGCGAACCTCTGAGACCCACCGGGCCAGAGAATGTTGCTGATCCGTGTGATTTCCGCCTCTCCTGTCGAGCGCCGCGAGCGCTGTTCGACCCGTTGAGCTGCCAACGTCCCGATAACAGCTCCCATTATCGACTTATCCTTGTTATATCTACAAAGCAAATACTCCTTCATAATAAAGAAGGCGATCCGAGGGCATTCCATTAGATACTATTAGGGGGCCTTCGCGGCAATTTGCAATAAACTTTGTACTAAACGCACCGCGTGCCACGTAGCGCCCTCGCATGCGTCAGCATGTAATCATTACAGCTGACTCGGAATTATGGTAGGGATACCGGCATGTCTCCGCTCACACACTTTCAGTCTTTCATGTCTCCCATCACACACTGTCCCGGCTCCTTCGGAGTATGTTGTCCGCGTAGCGTCGCAGCCATGGTCCGCCGGGTCGGAAGTGGCCGACAACAAGCGGATGCCTTGTCTGGGTTTAAGACAGTCGCCGTCATTTTCGCGGCTAGCTTTCGGAAACCTCCGCTCGCCTCCGTATGTCTACCGCACCTTATCGGACACCTGCGGATCTACCAACGGCTACGGCAGCGGGCGTCGAGAGCTTGGCCAGCACACCTTAGCCATACGAACCTTAACCTCGAGAATGAAAGTGCAAGCGAACGGTTGTTTCATGACACTTACCGTATGAAACCGGCAGACTTTGGCGAAATACTCGAGGCGCTACAGGTGCCGACCACCATGACGTACCCGAATCGCGGCGCCAAGTTCACAGGGACGACGGGGTTGCTCGTTTTGTTGGCACGTCTCGGTACTGCGGGCGCCCTACACGGCTTGGGACGGAAGCTAAGGATGAACCCGGACCGCATTTCGAAAATATCTGTGACGATGGTGCGGTGGATGCGGCAGCGCTGGGGGGCTACTGTTGTATGCGGACTTGATATTTCGCGGCTGCCCACTTACGTGGACGCCATCAAGGCAAGGAGTGCCGTCAACCTACCAGTTTTCGGCTTCATCGATTGCACCCTCAGAGGTACTCGGCGGGTGAAGTATGGACAGGCAGCCATATATTCCGGTCACAAAAAAAAACATGGCCTGAAGTATCAAATTGTTGCCGTCCCGGATGGGTTGATTTGTTGCTTGGCGGGGCCCGTGCAAGGTCGGCGAGGGGACAGCAGGATTTTGGAGGAGTCCGAACTTGAGGACTACGTGCAAGGTATTCAGCGCTCGCAAGGAACCCGCTACCTCATATATGCCGATGCAGCATACGCGGAGACGGAGACCATAGCAACGGGCTATAATAGAATGCAACATAGTAGAGACCCCGCGAAGGACCAGTTCTCCCGTGCTATGAATGCCCCCCGCACTTCTGTTGAGTGGGCTTTTGGGCTTGTGCAACAATATTTTCCGTGGGTGGATGATGTGGCTGCAAATAACCTAGCCGTCACACCTGTAGGGCTGTTCTACCAGGCAGCCGTGCTCCTCACTAATTGCATCACATGCGCCCAACAGCAAGCCCCCACTTTTTATTCCTACTTCAACTTGTCGCCGCCATCGCTTACTAGCTACTTGACATGATAGAAAATGCAGCTTGTAAAACATAAATGATTACATGCTTCACTTCCCATGATTTTGCTGCATCTGCTGAAGCATCATACTAAGCACATTCCCTGTCTGATTCTGAATCGTGCTGATGCGCTCTTGTGCCTCTGTCATTTCCTTTTGTGCTGCTGTCATGTCTGCTTGCGCAATTGCCATATCCTTTTGTGCATCTGATAATTTTTCTATGCCATGGCCTATCCGCGTCAACAGCTCTATCTGCTTATGTCCCCTCTCCTTATCCTCCAGCATGTACGAGTCCATGCTTGGCAGCAGCTCGTTCTCTAGCTGCTCTCTCAAAGCGGTGAGGTCATGCTTACCGGAGGGGTTGCTCGATCCAGCGCCACTGCTGCGCTTGCGCTTGTTGCCCGCCAACTTGCGACTCTCTTGGAACTCCTTCTCGGCTGCGTCCATAGCAAGTTGGTATTGTGCCGCCCTCTCATGGGTCTTGTTGATAAATCTGTATGCATTACAGTAGTGCCCCCAACGTCATTGACTCATGCTAACAAGCCAACACAAACAAATACATTTGCATTATAAATCACAACGCATGCTGGACGGGGCTCACCTGTTGTCTATGCAGCGTATTGCAACACTGCAAAAGTACATCGCTGCGTACATAACTGCCAACAACCGCTGATCAGGGGGCTTTCCCCTCAGGATTGCCACGTTGCGCTCTGTCTGCTCCTTGCGGAATGCGTAGTACTGCTGTAGGCGGGTTGGTGACGCGTCCTTTCCCTTCACGGGCTCCCCGCCATCGTTCAGCGTGTGCATGTGCGGGAAGCATGCAAGTCGCTCCATCAACTGAAAACTATGAAACATGCTTTCCATTTCCACGGCGGAAGTCTCATGCTGTCCGTTGCCGTTGTCCTCGTGCTGTAAAATTGTGTATGCCTGCAACATGTGCGCGTCCAGCGCCCACTGGTCCTCAACCGCCTCACCTTGATCCATGAAGTTGAGGAAGCTCCATGGTTTCGGCAGTTCAGTTACACCAGGCTCTGGCAGGGGCAATGTGGTAAAAATTTCCCACGTGCACTTCTTCCGAAGCTCCTTCTCCTCCGTTGTGAGCTCCAGCACGTCCGCTGCGTCCGGCGGCACGAAGTCATCCATGTCCGGGTCGTAGTTGTCGTCCTCTATCGAGTCCGATTGCCCGACTGGCTCTCCGTCCTCACGCCCACCCGCCTTCATGGCTTTTAGGTTGTGGCGGCGGGATCCCAAGCCCAAAGCCAATCTACGTAGAGGGAGGGGGGGGGGGGGGGGGGGGGGGGGGGTAAAGATCGAGCGGGATTGCCAAAAAAACGAGCCGGCAGCCAGGCAACGTAGATAAGAGGGGGACTCTCACCTTTCTGCCGCTAGGCCGTGCGCCTCCTTTGCGGCGTCTATCTTGGCCTTCTTCGCTTTGCCCATCTTCTCGGCCTCGGTGTTGGCTTCTTGCTCGAGCAGGGCGTCCCGCAAGCTCGGAAGTATAGCCAAGTAGCCGTGCACCGTCTTCTTGGTCTCCTCGTCTGGTACGCGCTCGTCGTCCTCAGGTAAGTCCTCTCCGACCCACCCCGTCAGGTAGAGGTACTCGCGAATCTCCGACCATGCTTTGTAACCATGGTCACCCTTCTGTAGCGCGGAGTCGTCACGCGCTTGCTCGAGCATCGCCTGCCACATAGAGTCGTTGACGCCGTCCTTATTCTTCCTCTTGTCGCCGGCTGCCCACGCCCTCACGATATGCTCCACCCGGTCCTGCAGGCTCCGCCCGTCGGGAAGCTTTTCGCCCTTTACATGGCGCATCTTCCGCATTTTCTTCTCCAATTTCTCCCTAAACCGACCCTTGCGCCCGAATTGGCTGGGCTCCTTCCACAACGAAACGATACCGGCGGCATCTGCGGCGTGTAGAAGCGCAGAGATCCAGCGCACATCCGACTCCCACCGCCGCTTCCACTCCTTTGATGCGACCTTCTTCTCCGGCGCATCCTGCACTTCGTCGTTGTCCGAGCTCGTGTCTGACATAGCGGGACCAGACACAGGGTGTGGAGGGGGGAAATGGCTTTGTCCGTGGTGGAGGCAAGATGGGCGAGTGCCCAAGTGGTAGCGCTGTCGTGTCCGTAGCTATACAATTTGCTTTACTGCAAATTGAAAAACACGGATGAATCTTTACTGCAATCTTTACTGCAATCTCTATCTTTATTGCAATTTGAGACCAGATTGCAATAAAGGTTCATTGCAATTTGGTCGTACGCGAGGGTGTACGCGCTGACGTGTCGCGATGATGCTGACGTGTTACTGCAAAGTTCATTGCAAATTGCCGCGAAGGCCCCCTATTAGGGTTTTGGACTGGTGGTATATCTTTCTTTTTGGACTGGTGGTTTTGCATCCCTTCAGTGAGATTAAATTATTTTTTGAGATTATTGAAATAAACCGCCGATAGAAAGTCATTGCTCGTAGCAACATATTGTACCGGGGACGAATTTTGGATAATGATACTGTAATGAAGTGTGCCTTTACCCCCTTCCTATACAGGAATGATAACTTTTTCATAACTCGTAACGGTAGCCGGTACGGGTAAAGTGGACGGTAAGATCTCGTCCACCTGTACCCGCGGCGATCTGACGGTCCGCGTAAATCGGGAATCGCGATTGGTAATTATCATTCCGAATAATAATTATCAATAACCCTTTTTTCTCTCTCGAAGGCGCTCGGGATTGAAGAGCACTAGAGTTATCAGTCGGAATAATGATAACTTTTCCGCACGGTACATTTTTAACGCCGCCCGCCTCTAGTTGTCGCCTCTTGCCACCCGGTCCGACCGCCATTGCGGACCATCAGCTCGAGATCCCCGCCCGTGCGCACCCACAGGCGCCCAAAGGACCCACAGCCGTCTGTCTGCACTGCACACCCACAACGGCCACAACGCCATTGCACGCTCGTGCAAATATGCGGAGCCCCTCAGTTAACTATTATGAGATTCCTGTATCTATTCTGTCCCCACAGTGGACCACCTAATGTACTAATCTGGTCCTGGCGCGTTCCCCGCGCCATTCTTGTCATAATTTATTTTCTATTCCTTTCCTGCCCCCCACCCCCGGCTGCCTCCTTCCTGCTCGGGCTGGGGCTGCACGGGCGCCTCGGCCGGCTGTCTGCTCGGGCTGCACGGGCCGACGCCTCGGCCGGATGCTCGGGCTTCCCATCGCTGCCCCCGCCACGGCCCATCCCGGCCGACTCACATGCGCCGGCGCCATCCCGGCTGCGCTGTGCTGCGCTGCTCGAGTGCTCGGCGCCATCTCAATTGCGCTCCGGCTGCGCTGCCGAACGCCCAGGCGCCAGCCCAATTCCGCTGCGGCTCAGCTGACTAACACCCCGGCGCCAGCCCATTCCGCTCCGGCTCAGCTGTCGAACGCCCAGACGCCAGCCCAATTGCGCTGCGCCTCAGCTGCCGAGCGCCCCGGCGCCAGCCCAATTGCGCTGCCGAACGCCCCGGCGCCAGCCCATTCCGCTCCGGCTCAGCTGACCAACGCCCCGGCGCCATCTCGCCTGCGCTGTGGCTCAGCTGTCGAACACCCCGGCGCCAGCCCGCCTGCGCTGTGGCTCAGCTGTCGAACACCCCGGCGCCAGCCCGCCTGCGCTGTGGCTCAGCTGTCGAACACCCCGGCGCCAGCCCGCCTGCGCTGCGCTGCCGAACGCCCCCGGCGCCTGTGACCATGAGTGAGGAGTGAGGAGGGTATGACAAGCTCTAAATATACCTCAACACTCGCGATTTAGCACCGATACCGTCGCGCTCCGCGCTCCGCGCAGCGACCAAAGTGCTGAGGTGCTAAAGGGGGGGGGGGGTAAACCCCACATAGCAATTGGATCCATAGCGCCTGTGACCAGGAGTGAGGAGTGCGGAGGGTATGACAAGCTCTAAATATACCTCAACACTCGCGATTCAGCACCGATACCGTCGCGCTCCGCGCTCCGCGCAGCGACCAAAGTGCTGAGGTGCTAAAGGGGGGGGGGGGGTAAACCCCACATAGCAATTGGATCCAAGTATAGAATTTAAAATGGTAGTAGACCCCCCCCCCCCCCTCCTTAGCACCTCAGCACTACACTGTGCTTTTTACCTCCAGCCGCGTCGGTATCGGTGCAAAATGGCGATGTTGAGCCCCTCGTCACTCCCTTAGCATTTCAATAGTTCCCCAACATTTCCCCTACTTTGCCTACTTTACCCCTTTCATCACCCTTTCGCTCGTACCAGTACGTCGCCGAGAACGTCGCCAGCGCCGGACAGCACGTCGCCGACCACTCACAGGACACGTCGCCGACCACGTCACCGGACAAGTCGCCGACCACGTCGCCTGACAAGTCGCCGTCGCCTGCCAGCCCCCCCGGCGCCCCCGCTGTGTCGCCGGCGCCGTACGGGCAACTCTACAGTGTCCCCCTGATCGGCGGCAATAATCGCTTTATACTGCTGGACAGATTGGAATTCGCTATTACTCGCAACAGGTGAAGTTTCTGAAAATTGTGAATTTGAAAACGTACCTGTAGTGTCGCAATAACACCTGAAGTTTATGAAATTTGTGAAATTTGAATTGTACCTGTAGTGTCGCAACAGCAGAAGTTTATGAAAACTTATGAATTTGAAGCGCACCTGTAGTGTCGCAACAGCTGTCGCTAAGGTACCCCATCCTGACCGCAGCACTGGTAACGCTCTTCACTGTACAGATTGGAACGCCACCGGGGCCGACGCCGGGGCCGCAGGGGCCTCGCCGTCCGGTCACTGTACTTAGCGACTGTACAGTGTCCCCCGACCGGGTGCAATGGGGAGCGCACGCACGCGGCGCGGTTGAAGCGAATTCTTTTCTCCGGGTGAGACTATAAAAGACGAGAGATAAGAGCACTATGAGCACAAACAACTCCCCCGCTATCAACAGCTCCCCCGCTATCAACAGCTCCCCCGCTATCAACAGCTCCCCCGCTATCAACAGCTCCCCCGCTATCAATAGCTCCCCCGCTATCAACGACGCCATGCCCGCTCCCAACGACATCAACCTCGAAGAAACCTACTTCGCCATCCCGTTCTTGAAGAAGCTCACGGTCCTGCGCCCCGACTCGGAGGTCCTCGAGAAGCACCGCAACACGGGCGAAAGCCTATTGAGCCGCCTAGGGGGAAAGAAGAGTGTAAAGGTTGTCTACAAGCAGCACACCTATCGCGTGGGCCCTAACACGAAGGCAGCGATCGGACGCTATTGGCCCAATGGCGTGTGTTACCAAAACATGTTGGGCAGCATGCGCCGTGTGCTTGCCGGCGGCCACTACACGGAGGTCGACATGGTGAACGCGCACTTCCGCCTGCTTCTCGGAAAGTTTCCTGAAGCGCGAGCCCTGAAAGAGTACTGCGATCGGCGCGAGGAGCACCTGCAGAGCGTCTCCGAGGCCGTGCTCGTCCCGAAGGCTGTGGCTAAGGAGCTCTTCATTATTCTGATTTTTGGCGGCTCCGTGAGGACATGGACGACCGAGCACAAGATCGCCGGCAACCCCGTCCTTCCCGCGATATGCAGCCAAGTGCAAGCGGACATCCGCGCGTGCAAGCAGGCCTTCATGAGCAGCCCGGAGTCCGCGAAGTACATCGCAGCCGCGGAAGCCAAGAACGCCGCCAACGGGAAGCCGTGGGAGAACACGGCCTTCGCCTATTGGCTGCAGGACCTCGAGGCAGCGTGCATGGTCAAGGCGAACGAGTTTCTGACAACCTCGGGCGTTCCTGTTGCTTCGCTTATACACGACGGGGTCCTTGTCGCCTCGGATGCCGCGCCACGTGTGAACGTCGACGCGCTGGGCAGGTACGTCCGCTCCTCAACAGGGCTGGAGTGCGCATTTGCGATGAAGCCGCTGGAGATGCGCGAGAAGGACTTCGCGTGGCGAGGCGCGGTTGTCGCCGGTGCGTACAAGAGTAGGTTGAGCCCGTTGTCGAATGAGCTGCTGAAAGCGGCGAAGGCGGGGGAGCCTCAGACGCTCGCCGAGTTGGTGCACAGCATGTTTCCGGACAGGTTCGCCTACCTAGGGCCAACGGAAGGTTGGTACAAGTTTGAGGCTCCCAGGTGGACGAGCATAGGGCGGAACGCGGGGCGGGGGATTCTTGACGTGATCGAAACCGAGATTCACAGGGCCGTGGAAGTGGCGATGGGTGAGCAAAAAGCCAAGGATCTCGCCCGGGGGCGCGCGGAGTCGGAGGACGACGGGGAGGACGACGGGGAGCACGACGAGGGGGGCAAGAAGAACAAGAAGTCGAATTACGAGCTTCTTAAAAGGTTGTGGACGGCGATCGGGACGGTGAGGTTTGTCGCGGACGTTGTGACAAAGGCGCAAAGATGCTACCAAGTCAAGGACCCGGAGTCGTGGCTCCAACGCCTCGACGGTGACAACATGTTGTTGGGCTTCGACGATACCGTCTACGATTTTCGCCAGAAGCGGTTCCGCGAGGGCCGGCCTGAGGACATGGTGTCGATGAGCACCCGGCACAAGCGGGCCGACCTTGAGAACACCGGCGACCGCATCGACGACATTCTGTCAGTCATGAAGATCATACACGAACCGGAGGAGCTGCGGTACATTACGAACACGCTGGCGACGTCGGTGGTGGGCCAGAAAGTGAAGGACACCTTCGACATTTGGACCGGCACCGGCGCCAACGGCAAGGGGATTACAAAAAATCTGGCGGGCTCGTCATTCGGGGACTACTACTACGAGCCGACATCAGGCCTCTTCGCCACCCGGTTCGTCGGTACGTCGGTTCTCAGCTCGGAGCTTGCCAAGTTGAAAGGCAAGCGCTTGGTCATTACCTCCGAGGGGGAGCCCGGCGACAAACTCCGGGCCGGGCTGTTGAAGCAATGCTCCGGGGACGACAGCATCCAAGCCCGCGACCTATACCAGTCGGCGGGCGAGTTCAGCTGCGACGCCAACATATTCTTGTGCTTCAACGAGATCCCCGGGATCGACGACAGCAGCTACGGATTTGAGCGCCGACTCCGTATCCTCCGCTTCAAGAGGAACTTTGTGGAGAACCCCACGGAGGAGCACCACCGGCCCATCGACACCGGACTGCGAGCCAAGGTTAAGTCAAAGGAGTACGGCGCGGCCTTCCTGGCCCACCTGATCAACACCTTCAACGAGGACGGCTTCAATTTTCCGACCCCCCAGTCGGTTATGAATGACGCGCAGGACTACTTGGGGGACAACGACGTGCTCGGTGATTTCATGAGAGCCAATTTTGAGACCGCCAACGGCCACGACGTCTCCCTCAGAACGATTTGGAACATTCTCCGCCTCGACCTCAGCTTCTTCAACCAGTTGGGAATCAAGCAAAGCCAATAGCTCAGCCAAAAGCTGCGGCAGAAGGGCTACAAGTTCGGCCGGAAGAGCACCGGGGCGGTGATTCTGAACATGAAGGAGAAGGTTGACAACTCCATGTGTGACAGCGACGGCGAGGAGTAGTTGTCCTGACCGCCGCCAACCCCTCTATATGTAAAAGATAAATACTCTTTTTTGCATCAAGAACCTCGCTCGGTATCCTTGCACGTGTCCCCCGGCGCCTCCTCTGCCCGCTTCTGCGCTTTCTTTTGGTGGTAACGCTCAAGGTTAGTCGCCTTCCGCGCCTCCGCGTTGCGCAGGTAGTAGCGGCGGCTCCGCTCCCGGTCCTTTTCGAGGTAAAGCAGGTGCACTTTTGCTATGCGCATCAGCTCGCCGGCGGTCAGCCGCTCAACATACTCGGAGGAGGACGCCATCGTTCACTCGGTTGTCCCCTAGCGGAGAAAATAATTCTCCGGCCCCGCGCGTTTCCTCCGCCCCCCGGACAGAAGAAAAATTATCTCCTGTGACGCCAAAAAGAGCCCTCCGACATGCCCGACTCGCCCGAGAAGAAGCGCGCCCGCGCGAAGGCGCACTACGCCGCCAACGTCGAGGCGCAGCGCTTCAAGGCCAACGTCCGCAGCATCCTCAAGGGCAAGAAGCCCAACGCCAAGACGCTCGCCGCCTACCGCTGGGGCGAGCGCGAGGTGAACCGCATCCGCTCAATGGACGCCAACTTCCGCCAACTTCTCGAGCACATCCACGGCGTGGACCTGCGGCCGGTGTACGCCAACGCCACCCCGCTGCCGGCCATCAACCTCCCGCGCGTGCAGGTCGCCCCGGCGCCGGTGCCGCCGCCCCGCCCCGACTACCCTCAGTGCCTTGAGGACACGCCGGAGAAGGGCACCAACACGCCCATCACTTGGGCGCAGATCGACACATTTTGGAGCGCCGGCGTGCAGAAGCACAACATGGGGTCCAACAGCGCACGCAAGGTGATGCGCGACGGCCAGCTCGTGGCGGAGAACTACTCCCGCGGCTACCTCGACGCCGTGCGCCGCACGTTCCGGCAGCTGCGCGAGGAGATGGTGGGCGCGCAGCCCGAGGACAACGCCGTCCCGGTCCTGCGCGAAGCGGAGCGCGTGATGGCGTGGCTGCGCGCCCGGTACTCCAAGAGCGACGTGCAGGTCAAGGCCGACGCCACCGTGATGGACAGCGCCGTCGGGGCGGTGGCCGGCCGCGACGACGACGAGGACGAGGAGGTGTCCAGCGGCGCGGTGGCAACCTCCGTCGCCGGCGCGCGCTCCCGGGCGCGCACCAAGTCGACGGCGCTCAAGCAGGTCACGCAGACGTACTCGGTGAAGCTCGGGCACATCGCCACCACCTTCGGCGCGTGGGGCGCCTTCCGGAACTCCCTCGGGACGGCCGTCCTCCAGGCCTACCGAGGCACGTTCGGCGAGGGCGAGGTCGGCTTGATGCAAGCGTTGCAAGCGGACAAGGAGGTGCAGGGCAACAAGCCCAAGAGCGACCTCCACGCCGTCCCGAGCTACGAGATGCTCGTCCGCTTCCTCCCGCGCATCAAGACGGCGCTCGGCCCCTCCACCGCCTGGCTGGCAGCCTTCCTGCAGGTGAAGCTGCTCGGGCTGCGCGACAACCTCGGGGGCGTCGAGATACGCGCCGACGACGGCCGGCGCTTCGACCCGGCGGTCGGCGACCCCTCCCGCGCCGACTGGTACAACCGCAACACCGGCGAAATCTACATCGCGCACTTCAAGACCGACAAGAGCCGCTTCGGCACGCCCTACTCCTTCAAGCTCTCGCAGCACCCCGACATCAAGGCCGCCGTGGACGAGACGCTCGCGCCGGGCCACCCCGAGGCCGGCCGCAAGTGGCTGGTGGGCGTCGGGCGCAAGAAGGACGGGCAGCTGCCGCTCCCCGCCGGCCCGAAGGTGAAGAGGGCCTTCACCGTCGCCGGGCTCGTGTTCCGGCAGCTCAACAACGGCCGGCTCATCGACACCTCCGTCACCCCGCTGGACGTGCGCCACGCGCAAGTGACTTGGAAGCACCGCGAGATGTCCCGCCGAAAGCCGTCGCTCACCGCGACGCAAATCAGCGAACAGATCGCCGGGTTCTTCAACCACGCGAGCGACGTCAACATCGGCTACCTCCGAAAGACCTTCGACTCGGTGGACAGCCCTCTCGCCACCAAGAGCGGGACCGGCGTGCCGGTGGCCGCCCCGGCGGCGCTGCAGCCCATCGAGGAGGAGGCGGCCGGCACGAGCACCGCCGGCGCGGCGGCGAAGAAGAAGGCCCCCGCCCCCAAGAAGGCCCCCGCCCCCAAGACGAAGAAGCCCCCCGCCCCCAAGACGAAGAAGCCCCCCGCTGCCGCACCGGCGCCCGATCAGCCGGCGCCCGAGCAGCCGCCCGCCCCGCCATCGACTCCACCGCCCTCCGGAGGGCGCCCGTCGCGCAACCGGGTGCCCACGCAGCGGGCGGTGGAGTCGGCGCAGCAGGAGCGCGCGGGGCGCCGCCGCCGCGGCTAGAATTCTATGCTCCTAGACACGAAGCTAGGGGGGGATGGCTCGGGCATCTCAAAAATATGGTCGGTCAGCAGCGGCACCGTTTGCAGCTCACCGCCGGCGCTGATATTGTAATACAATGAAACTTTCACTTTCGTGCGGAAGTGGGTCGACGTCGGCGACAACCAGAACGAAAAGTTCTGCTCGTCGGCGACGTCTATCCCGGTGGCCGAGTCGACCGGCAGCGAAATGAAGCGTCCGCCCTTGTGGTCGTTGTCGCTTGCCGCAAACACCTCGAACACTAGGCGGGCGGAGTGGAACGTCACGCCCGCGGGGAACGTCGCGTTCGGCACCGGACCGATGCGGAGGTTCTGCAGCCTAGGCCGGATAGACATGCGCTGCCCGCCGGTGGGCGTGACGGCGAAGCTGCTCTGGATTATCGAGACGGTGGCGAGGCTGCGGGCATTGGCACGCAGGAAGTAGTCTAGGGGGACGCGGGGGCCGGGGACGAGGCTGTCCACGTAGCCCTTGGTGGCGGCATCGGAGGCGCTTGTCGGCTCGCCCACGTTCTGAACTTTTTTTCCCGTGAAATTTATCGAATTCGTTACAATGAGGTTGGGGGTCGAGCACACCCCCCCCGCTGCGAGCGTCACGAATTTAGCGAAAACAGATTTCCACGGCGTTGTTGCACCGCCTAGGCTGTACTCGTCAGGTTGGCTCGGGGGCGCGCTGATCGTGTTCGTCCAGCTCGGGCGCCCGGGCAGGTCCAGCCACGTCGTCGTCGACCCGGAGATGGCGTCGTCCACGTACTGTTTATTTGCGGCATCGGCGCCCGTTGTCGGTGCTGCGACACTCGTGACGCGACTGCCGCCCGCGCTCATCCCCCGCGCTGCGATAATTTGCTCGCCGTAGACACGCAGCCCGGAGGTGTGCACGCGTCGCCATCGCGCGTCGGAGGAGCCGAGGTCGAACACCGCCTGACCGTTGGGCGTGAAGTCGCCGCTCTTGAAGCTGTTGCTGCCGACGGTCACCGTATCGGTGGTGCCTCCCAAACTCAGGTAGTTGGTCCACGGGGGTCGGCCCGCGAGGGTCGCCCAGTCGACGTCGTCGGAACCGTCCTTCCCGTCGGCACCGGGGGGGCCTTGCGCTCCCGGGAAGCCTCGCGGACCTTGCGCTCCGTCCTGCCCGTCGGCCCCGGGCGGGCCTACGATCGACTGCCCGTCGGCACCGGGGGGGCCTTGCGCTCCGTCCTGCCCGTCGGCACCGGGGGGACCTTGCGCTCCGTCCTGCCCGTCGGCACCGGGGGGGCCTTGCGCTCCGTCCTGCCCGTCGGCACCGGGGGGACCTTGCGCTCCGTCCTTCCCGTCGGCACCGGGGGGGCCTTGCGCTCCGTCCTGCCCGTCGGCTCCGGGGGGACCCTGCGCGCCGTCCTGCCCGTCGGCTCCGGGCGGGCCTTGCGCTCCGTCCTGCCCGTCGGCTCCGGGCGGGCCTTGCGCTCCGTCCTGCCCGTCGGCACCGGGGGGACCTTGCGCTCCGTCCTGCCCGTCGGCCCCGGGCGGGCCTTGCGCTCCGTCCTGCCCGTCGGCTCCGGGCGGGCCTTGCGCTCCGTCCTGCCCGTCGGCCCCGGGGGGGCCTTGCGCTCCGTCCTGCCCGTCGGCCCCGGGCGGGCCTTGCGCTCCCGGGAAGCCTCGCGGACCTCTGTCTCCTTGAGCGCCCGGGATGCTAGCCCCCAGCGCTCCTGGCTCGCCCTGTGGCCCCTGCAATCCCTGTGGCCCCTGCAATCCCTGTGGCCCCGGTGGCCCCGGTGGCCCGACCGCCGATGGGTCGCCCTCCAGCAGCACGCGGCGCGGCGGCCCGCCATCGTTGTCGGCAGACAGGATGTTGTCAGCGTAGATGTTCACGAAGTGCCCCTCCAGCCACGGCTTGATCGGCGCGCCTAGGCGTTGGAAGGGGAAGCCGGGGTGCGGCTCGTGCGGGATGAGGTCGCCGTTCACGACGATGCCCTCTGTCCAGTTCAGCTCGTCGATGCGCTGTAGCGAGACAGTGGAGGGATGCTCGGGGTCCACCGCCGCGATGCTGTCCCGCAGCGCCTGCAGCGTGTCCGTCAGGCTCTCGCCGTCCAGCGTGACATCTGCGGCAAAAAGGTCCGCCCACTCGTGCGTCTCGCTGCCGAGGGCGGTGTCCGGCTCCGGCAGCAGCGATGCGCCGACGGAGACGCCTCCGCCATCGGTGGCTGCGGAGATGGCGTCCGTGCTGACCTCGTCGGCGAAGCCGAGGACGGTGGCGCTGAGCGACTCGAGGTCGGCGCCCTGCTGCTCGAGCTCGGCGCCCTGCAGCTCGAGCTCAGCGTCCTGCCGGTCGTTCTCCGCCTCCTCCACCGTCACCCGCGCCGCCAGCTCCTGGAACAACAATTCTATTTGACTGAGGTCGACCTGCACGGCCCGCCTCCCGTTCAGCTGCAGCGGCGCCACCACCTGCCGGGACAGGTTCATCTTGCTGCTCGCTGCTCCTCTCGAAAGAAAGTTTCAGCGTGGCGGTGAACCGCCCACCGTTCAGCTCGAGCGTCCGCCCGTCGTCGTCGGAGAGGCGCATGCTCACGTAGCTGAGGTAGCGGTTGGCCACGGAGACGAAGGCGTCCGTCGAGTAGTGGTCTATCTCGTTGAACTGCGCGCTGGACGGAATTTTCGAGAGGATGTCGCCCACTCTGCGCATGCGCGGGTCCCTGTTCTGTGTCAGCAGATTGCTG
Organism: Tetraselmis chui; assembly: GCA_026401115.1. NCBI lineage: Eukaryota > Viridiplantae > Chlorophyta > Chlorodendrophyceae > Chlorodendrales > Chlorodendraceae > Tetraselmis > Tetraselmis chui. The sequence goes on from JAPMLY010001789.1 coordinate 15,732, forward strand.
TGCACGAAGGCGCAGCTGGTGCGCGTGAGATCGACCACGCTGCTAGCGGTCAGCTGGAAGTGAAAGTTGTCCGACAGGGTGGCCCTGTCGCCGACGCGCAGGCGGAGCAGCCGCTGGCATGTGGTGCCCGGCTGCACCACCAGCACCGCCTCCGCGTCGTCCGTGCCCTCCAGGGTCAGGCGGTTGGTGAACTCGTCGTAGCTCGCGACGTAGTCTTGCAGACGGTCGGCGTTCAGAAAGGCCACGACGTCGTCCACCGATCGGTTGCCGTGCGGCAGCCGGACGGTGACGTCGGGCGCCCACTCAGCGCTGCCGTCGTCGTAGGCCAAGACGAGCGTGTCGTTTTCCCCGAAGATGCTGTAGTAGCTGTGCGGCAGCCATGCGTTCAGCAGGCGCACCTGCAGCGTGTGGCGCTCGGGCACGGTGATGGGGTCGCGCAGCGCAAAGACGTGCGTGCCATCGGCGAGCGTCGCGTCGGCGTATGCAGTGTCGAGGTACAGTTGCTGCAGCATTGCACGCGTTACTCAATTACACGATGTCAAAGAATATTTGCTGTGCTAGGGATGCCTGACTACGCTGCCGCCGCTTCTCCGCCTTCGCCGTGCGCGCTCGCAGCAGCGCAGCCTTCATCTTGTCGCTGGCTACTCGCTTCGGCGGGGGCGCAGCAGCGGAGGGCTCCGGTCCAGCGGCTGCTGCGGAGGGCTCGGGCTCGGCGGGCTCGGGCTCCTCCGGCGCTGCGGCCGGAAGCGCTCCACCAGCCACAGCATCCCGCCGAACACCGCGAGGTACCGCAGCATCGGGCTGCCCTGCACCGTCTCCGTCACTGTCGTCGCCGCGCTCGAGATCGCTGCACCGTCCCATACCATTTTTTCTTTCTGCAATAGAAAATAAAATAGAGCTATGGCGTCTAGTGTTGCTGCTGCTGCTGCTCCTGCTGCTGCTGCTGCTGTGCTGCACGATGAGGGTCACGCTGTCGCGACCGGCGAGGCGGTGTCCAGCATCGGCCCGTGCGCGCCGCTCCCGCCGGGAGCGCTCCCGGTCGACGCGTCCTTCGGCACGGTGGCGTGGTGGAAGGAGCACTACGCCGGCTTCGGCTTCACCGAGGAGCAGTACGCGGTGCTGGAGGCCGTGACGTGGGGCGTAGCGCCGAAAGAAATCAGACGCGTAATTAAAAGACGAGCGAAGGTTGCTGCTGCAACATGCGCTTCGCCATCGAAGACAAGTCAGCCTTCCGAGTGAAGCCGCCGGCGTTCCTGTGCGACCGGAAGATCCACGAGCAGATAGTCTCGCCGCTGCCCGACCGCCCGTTCTTCCTCGCTATCATCGGCAGCGCCGGCACGGGAAAAACTTCGATGCTGATAAACCTCCTGTCCAGCAAGCAGGCGTACCGGCGGGCGTTCCACGCGGTGCACGTCGTCATGCCGCCGCACTCAGTCGCTAGTCTGAAAAATAACATCTTCCGTCGGCACGACAAGATGCACGCCGAGCTGGACTGGCCGACGCTGGACGGGGTGCGCGAGGCGGTGAGGGCATCGGCGGAGAAGGGCAAGAGCAGCCTGCTGGTGCTGGACGACGTCACCGCAGCGCTGAAGGACGCCGACATCCAGCGGGCGCTGCGCGACCTCATCTACAACCGGCGGCACTACCGCCTGTCCATCCTGCTGCTGGTGCAGTCCTACAATGCCGCTCCGCTGTCGCTCCGAAAGACGCTGAGCCACTTCTTGCTGTTCAAGCCTCGAAATAAAAAAGAGAGCACAGCCATCTTCGAAGAGCTGGTAGCGATGGAGCGCACAGAGGCTGAGGCGCTCATGCGCTACGTGTTCGACAGGCCGTACAACTTCCTGTTCGCCGACACCGGCACGGGCGAAGTCTACAAAAATTTCGACCGTATTGCTATACAGGAGAGCGACAGCCGACATGCCCGCCCGACAGACGGCGAAGGCTAGCGGCAGCAGCAGCAGCGGCAGCAGCAGCAGCAAGAAGGCCAAGAAGCCAGCGGCACGCAAGCCTCGAGCCCCCCCTCGCAGGCGACGCGCAGCGGGGGGCGCGAGGCAGAGCGTGCGCGTGAACGTGGTGCAGCGCGTCGGCGGTGGCGCAGCAGCAGCAGCAGCGCCGCAGGCGGAGCCATTCACCCGAGGGTGGACTATGGGCATCGCAGCGCCGGCGCCGGCGCCCATCGTCGTGCAGCAGCCCCCGCCGAACGTTTACTGGCAGCGGCCCGCAGCGGCAGCAGCAGCGGCGAGCGCGTCGAGGTCAGTGGGGACTGCCACCAACGGCATGAGCGCGTTGCGGACAGTGGGGACTAGCACCGCCGCATTGCAGAGGCACGAGCCATTGGAGCGCGCAGCGTCCCCCATCCCGCCCGTGTCGCGCAGGATGCCGGAGGCAGTGCCGACGCCGTCGCGTCCCGCCATGGTGCCGACCGACCCTCGGTCATCGGCAGACACCCGAGGCACAGGCTTCAACCAGCTGCTGTTAGCGGAGCTCGACATGCGAGACGCCGGCGCCACCGACGCCGATGTTAACGACATGTTGGCGCAGGCATTGGGCAGCAGCTCAGGCAGGCAGCAGCTCAGCAGCCCGATTGCACGGACGGACCGCACGCAGACGGTGCAGTCGATGCTGGAGCAGGCAGCCGAGTTGGGCGTCACCGTCCCGCGCGGCCTGAGGAAGAAGGCCAAGGCGGAGATAGCCCGCTACATCGACGAGCAGCTTAGCAAGTAAGAAAAAACCTGTAACTATAAACAAAACAACACACATGACCTTCGCGCGCTTCCTCGGCGAAAAGCTGCACAAGTTCCGTTCTATCGGCGAGAAGGTCGCGCACGGCGTGCGCAGCGTGGGCAACAAGGTGGGGGGGTGGCTGCTGAGCGCAGCGGCGCCCGTCGCGGCGTTCAACCCCGCCCTAGGCGCCGGCCTCGCGTCCGCCGGGGCCGTGGCGACGGGCATAGCCGGCATTGCGGGCGGCGTCGAGGGCGCGCTGACCACCGGGCGGGTGGACGCCGCCGCCGTCAAGGGCCACGCGGACGCTGTGCGAGCTGCCTACGGGCAGATGCGGGGGCAGCTACGGTCTCAGATAGAGAGAGGAGGCTAATCTTTTTTTTTCTGAGACGATACTAAAACCCACAATGCAATCGGCGACCGCGCGCTCGTCGCTGTCCGACGCCTTCGTCTATGGCAACAAGCCCCGCGCGGCTCCGGCGACGAAGAGCCGCGTGCACATCTACCCGGAGAACGGCGGGTCGAGCGGCTTCGCGCCGGGCAACACCATCCGCATCGTCATCCCCACGGGCAACCGCGGGGAGTACCTCAACACGCGCATGAGCTACCTGAAGCTGCGCTTGACTAACACAGACCCCGACCCGAACGTGGAGCTGACGCTGGACTTGTCCGCCCACAGCCTGATTCGGTCGCTGAAGGTGTCCGCGTCGGGAGGCGCCGGGGGCGGTGTCCTCGAGAACATCGAAGAGTACAACGCGTTGCTGCAAGCGCTGACGGACACCAGCGTGTCGCAGGACCAGTTAACGAGCGAAAGGTCGGTGGCGGAGGGCAGTGAGACCGGAGGCAACATCTTCGGCGGAAACTCCAAAATTTTCTGCCTCCCGCTGATGTCGGGCGTGCTCGGCACGCTGCAGCAGAAGTACCTGCCCACGGGCGCCATGGCGCGCACCCACCTCGTCCTGGAGCTCACGCTTGCGGAGCGCGACCGGGTGCAGCTCGAGTCGGCCCCTTGGACCGTCTCCGACGTCGAGTTCGTCGCGGAGATGATCCACCTGGACCCCGCTGTGGACCGCGCCATCGCCGAGGCGAACTCGCAGGGCATCGTGGTGCCCTTCCACACCTACAGCCAGCACCGCTGGATCTCGCCCAGCGGGAGCGGGAGCATGTCCATGAGCTTCAGCTCTCCCTTCCGCTCGCTCAAGACGCTGCTGGCGATCTTCCGCCGCGACCTCGCGAGCTACGACACCGTCAACTACGTCTCCACGCGCACCAACCCCGTCGGCGACACCGGCCGCTGGCAGTTCAGCATCAACGGCGTCCTCACCCCCAGCAAGGAGGTGGGCAGCAACGCGGAGTCGTGGGCGGAGATGCAGAAGGCTCTCCATGCCTTCGGGTCCACCGAGTCCCAAGGCAACATCAGCTACGGCGAGTGGAAGGGCAACCTCGACCAGCAGGGGAAATTTCTGATCGGGCTGGACCTCGAGTCGCAGAGCCACAAGAGCGCGCTCTCGCAGAACGGCGTCGACGTGAGCACCTCCGTCTCGCACCTCATGGTGACCTTCGCGGAGCAGCTCACCGCGAGCATGACGGTCGACGTCTTCTCCCACTACGACTCCTTCCTCATGGTGGGGGCCGACGGGCTTGTAAATGTCTTCTATTAGATACAAACCCAGCAACATGCCGGCCGCGCGCCGCAGGATAGTGGTCAGCTCGCAGGAGCGCCTCGGCGGCACGGCGGCCGCCTTCACCGTGCGCACGCCCGCCTTCCAGAACGGCAGCGGCTTCCAGGGCCAGCCGCGCGTGCGCTTCGCGCTCGAGTGGTGCACGCCGGTGAGCGGCTTCCAGGGCATCGCGCCGGCGCCGCTGTCGCTGCTGCTGTGCTCGCCCTCCGTGCAGCAGTCCAACACTTGGAAGAGTTGGGCGCCGGCGGACAACGACGCGGTGCTCGCGCTGCTGCAGTCGCGCGGCGGCGACAACGTCTACGGCGAGATGGCGGACAGTCCCTACGTGCAGAGCAGCGCGTGCGCCGGGCTGTGCGACGGATCGCGGCTCGTGCGCGGCGACATGTCCTTCTACCTCCTGCAGGGGCCGACGGTGACGCGGAGGAGCGTGCAGCGGTGGGAGCCGGACGTCGTCACCGACTTCAGCTTCAGCCTCGTCTTCTGGGTGGACGAGCCGGAGCGCCCCCTCGCGTCGCACCCCCCCTTCTTCCGCACCGCCGCCGGCGGCTTCGCGCCCGTGCCCGACGCCGCCTCCGCCTTCGTAATTTGTCTCACCTTCTTTCAGATACCGCCATGAGCACGCCCGCACCGGGCGCCCCCTTCCGCCACACGCTGAGCACCGGCGAGTTCGCCGGGCGCGTCCTGCGGGACGGCGTGCACGAGGGCTTCGTGGAGGTGTTCGCGCAGCCGACGGCCGGCGAGCCCGCCATCGACCCCTCCGACGCCTCGGCGCCGGTGCTGGCGGAGAGCACCGTGGAGGCCGGCGCCGCCGGCCCCTTCACCGCCACCGTCCGCATTTCTTTCTACGACACATATTAGCCATGTCCTTCCTGCGAGCCAACCTGCGGCTCTCCGACACCAACCGCCCCGACGTCGCGACCTACCTGCCGCCCTCCAACTTTCTGCTCGGCTTCACCACCTCTATCCGGCAGAACAGCCTAGGGAACGTTGTGCAGGACCCGCGCGCGGTCGCCCGGCTGGAGGTGAGCGTCGACGGCGCCGCCGGCGCCCCCCCGCCCGGCACAGTTTTTTTTCGGTGATTCCAAAAAACACCATGAGCGACAGCGACACCGCCGTCCCGGTGGAGAGCCCGCTGCTAGAGAAGTGGCGCACGCACGCGAAGCGGGTAAAGCGAATGCACGGCGCCGCGCACGCCCTCTACAAGGGCCGAGCGGACGCGGCGCTCTACACGACGGTGTTCCTCTCCCTCGGCGTGGGCTGCCTCAACCTCACCTTCGGCATCGGCCGGCCGGAGACCGCCACGGCCTTGCCCGCCATCGTGAGCGGCTGCCTCTCGCTGCTCTCGGGGTCGGTGACGGCACTAAACAGCGGACTTGAGTGGGTAAAGAAATCGGAGCGGCACGACGCGTTCGCCTCGCGCTTCGGCGAGGTGGTGCGCGACATCAACACGGAGTGCTCGCTCCGCCACCTGCACGACGCCGACTACGCGAGCGAGGGCGACTTCCTCCGCCACATGTCCACCGAGATGAGCCGGCTAGAAGAAAGCGCTCCGAACATTCCGGCCGCTATAGAAAATTCTCACGCTTCTCCAAAAGCATGAGCGGCGTGACCGAGGTGCGGCTCTACCGCAACATCGTCGACGCGGTGCCGGCGGACTACACGGACGTCACCGCCGAGGTGCTGGGCTCGGCGGCGACGGACCACGGCGCCGGCATCAAGCGCTACCTCGACGGCGCCGCCACGGTGAGCGGGCTGGGGGGCGGGACGACCAACTATTTTTGGGTGGAGCTCATCGACGCCAAGAGCAACACGGCGGGGCCGCAGCCCGCCGGGAGCTACACGGCGCCGAGGATGTGGAGTTTCCACGTTGAGGTTCCATCGGTGCACCCGGAGCTGTGGTTATTCCCGGCGGCGGTCTCGAGCTCGTTCGGGGGGGAAGCAGTTTTTACCAACACATGGCGCTTAGCATTTGGGGCGGACCGGATTTTTACTGAAGACAATGCCGTGGGCAGTCTACTGTGGACTATAGCGGACTACACCAACAGCTTCGCGCCGGTGTTCTATGTGGACTGGCACCGCCCGAAACACACGCCGGGAGTCGAGATAAGGAGGGACGGGGTGCCGGTGTATAGAGAGACGAGTAACCAAGGGGGCGGTAATTTCCCATCCCGGTACACGATTGAGTACGCAATATAGGCTGCAGCGGCGGGTGCCGCGGCGCCCTCCGTCTTTGCCGCGGCAAGGGCGGAGAAAAGAATTCGCTTCAACCGCGCCGCGTGCGTGCGCTCCCCATTGCACCCGGTCGGGGGACACTGTACAGTCGCTAAGTACAGTGACCGGACGGCGAGGCCCCTGCGGCCCCGGCGTCGGCCCCGGTGGCGTTCCAATCTGTACAGTGAAGAGCGTTACCAGTGCTGCGGTCAGGATGGGGTACCTTAGCGACAGCTGTTGCGACACTACAGGTGCGCTTCAAATTCATAAGTTTTCATAAACTTCTGCTGTTGCGACACTACAGGTACAATTCAAATTTCACAAATTTCATAAACTTCAGGTGTTATTGCGACACTACAGGTACGTTTTCAAATTCACAATTTTCAGAAACTTCACCTGTTGCGAGTAATAGCGAATTCCAATCTGTCCAGCAGTATAAAGCGATTATTGCCGCCGATCAGGGGGACACTGTAGAGTTGCCCGTACGGCGCCGGCGACACAGCGGGGGCGCCGGGGGGGCTGGCAGGCGACGGCGACTTGTCAGGCGACGTGGTCGGCGACTTGTCCGGTGACGTGGTCGGCGACGTGTCCTGTGAGTGGTCGGCGACGTGCTGTCCGGCGCTGGCGACGTTCTCGGCGACGTACTGGTACGAGCGAAAGGGTGATGAAAGGGGTAAAGTAGGCAAAGTAGGGGAAATGTTGGGGAACTATTGAAATGCTAAGGGAGTGACGAGGGGCTCAACATCGCCATTTAGCACCGATACCGACGCGGCTGGAGGTAAAAAGCACAGTGTAGTGCTGAGGTGCTAAGGAGGGGGGGGGGGGGGGTCTACTACCATTTTAAATTATATACTTGGATCCAATTGCTATGTGGGGTTTACCCCCCCCCCCCCCCTTTAGCACCTCAGCACTTTGGTCGCTGCGCGGAGCGCGGAGCGCGACGGTATCGGTGCTAAATCGCGAGTGTTGAGGTATATTTAGAGCTTGTCATACCCTCCGCACTCCTCACTCCTGGTCACAGGCGCTATGGATCCAATTGCTATGTGGGGTTTAACCCCCCCCCTTTAGCACCTCAGCACTTTGGTCGCTGCGCGGAGCGCGGAGCGCGACGGTATCGGTGCTAAATCGCGAGTGTTGAGGTATATTTAGAGCTTGTCATACCCTCCTCACTCCTCACTCCTGGTCACAGGCGCCGGGGGCGTTCGGCAGCGCAGCGCAGGCGGGCTGGCGCCGGGGTGTTCGACAGCTGAGCCACATCGCAGGCGGGCTGGCGCCGGGGTGTTCGACAGCTGAGCCACAGCGCAGGCGGGCTGGCGCCGGGGTGTTCGACAGCTGAGCCACAGCGCAAGCGAGATGGCGCCGGGGCGTTGGTCAGCTGAGCCGGAGCGGAATGGGCTGGCGCCGGGGCGTTCTGCAACGCAATTGGGCTGGCGCCGGGGCGCTCGGCAGCTGAGGCGCAGCGCAATTGGGCTGGCGTCTGGGCGTTCGACAGCTGAGCCGGAGCGGAATGGGCTGGCGCCGGGGTGTTAGTCAGCTGAGCCGCAGCGGAATTGGGCTGGCGCCTGGGCGTTCGGCAGCGCAGCCGGAGCGCAATTGAGATGGCGCCGAGCACTCGAGCAGCGCAGCACAGCGCAGCCGGGATGGCGCCGGCGCATGTGAGTCGGCCGGGATGGGCCGTGGCGGGGGCAGCGACGGGAAGCCCGAGCATCCGGCCGAGGCGTCGGCCCGTGCAGCCCGAGCAGACAGCCGGCCGAGGCGCCCGTGCAGCCCCAGCCCGAGCAGGAAGGAGGCAGCCGGGGGTGGGGGGCAGGAAAGGAATAGAAAATAAATTATGACAAGAATGGCGCGGGGAACGCGCCAGGACCAGATTAGTACATTAGGTGGTCCACTGTGGGGACAGAATAGATACAGGAATCTCATAATAGTTAACCGGGATGCGGCCCTTGTGTCGCCCGCCGCGCGTAGGTTCGTGGCGACGATGCTCGTTGTCTCCATCGTCTTCAGTGTCGTGCGGGCGGGGCGGGAGTCGCTGCGCTTGGCTAGGCCGAGGAGGTATCGGCAAGCGGGTTTGGGTGGAGGATGCGGAGTGCGGCCGTTGCCGGGTGCGCTACCGGGTACGGTTCCCGCGCGAATCCGCTATCCTGTACGGGCGGTGGTGATGACGGAATGATAATTTATTATCATTCGCACTGTCGTATTATTCTGTATAGGAAGTGGGCCACGATAATGATAAATGTCACCCGGAAAATTTATATGAAAAAAAATTATCATTCTTGTATAGGAAGGGGGTTAGTGTAAGACGATAACTACTACGGTCAACAGCCGTACACGATATGAGATGGCTATAAATATATAAACAAATCGATAATCACAATCAACCATCGTATCGTGCTTTTAGGTGACCAGCCTAAAAGCACACTTCATTACAGTTAGGCCGTTCACCTAAAAGCACGACACTATGGTTGATTGTGATCATCGATTTCTTTAAATATTGATGGCCATCTCATATCGTGTACATCTGTTGACCGTAGTAGTTATCGTCTTACAGATGCATTTTTGGGGGATCCTATTCTGTAATGCTGATTACAAACAGTAAACTGTTGGTAAAAGGGGGTAGCTATAGGGGGTAGCTTACATGTGCATGGAGGAAAACCGTACTGTATGTATTTATACGTGCTTGGATCCGGTAATATTAAGAAAAAATTAGAAATCGTAATCAAGCGTGATTTTATGCCGATCACCTACTTAAGGCATGATACGATGGTAGCTTATGTAGCTACCCCCTTTTACCAAAAGTTTCCTGTTTGTAATCAATATTCATAATACTATGGTTGATTGCGATTATGAATTTATTTATATATTTATTTTAGCCATCTCATATCGTGTGGGGGTTCGGTGTGGAGGTTCTCACTAACCCAAATATTCTTGTTCAACTTCCAAGTGGCAACGACGGCCTCCCCGCGGACATCGGTGTCGTCAACAACCACAGTATTCGTGGCCTTAAGCTCGCAATCGATGGGATTATCGTCGGTCACCTTGGAGAGGGTGGCCCACCTACTCCCGCGGCCGCTCTCCGCCGAGCCGAGAAGCGGAAGCTAGATAAGTACTCGGATGGAGTTCGCAACGGTCCCGATATTCGCTTCATCCCGTTTGCCGTCACTGAGTTTGGTGCACTTGGTGGGCACACGGCCGCGTTGTTGTCCGAAATGGCCAAACAAGTTGCCGCATCTCAAGGCATGTGTCACAACCAGCCTCTCTGTGGCTGGTTGCTAGTCAAAATCTCTCACGGGAAGCGTTCAATGTCTGAGAAGTGCATGTAGTTCTGTAATCAAACTGCAGTGGAACAGTCGCTATGCGGGGATTGAAGGAAAGAAGTTACAATGTGGAATATCCTGTCACCGCCCTCCATTGTGCTAGACTATTTATAGTCTAGCGAAGCTCGCCTTCTGTCTCGTCACGCATCGCGCCTCCCCAGGCAGGTGTCGACGTATCGACGTCCGTAGTCTTTCGTAGGCCAGGTTGCGTTACCAATTGGCCTCGTGCCTAGCGTCTTGACGCATGGGAAAACTCACTGTGCGTACTGTACATACCGGAGGTACATATACGTACAGTACTGCGAACAGTGTCCTCGAGCTTCACAATGGCAAGTGTAACTGCTAGTACACTACATCCGTGGAAAGTACGGTATAAATATCGTAGCGAGTACTTGTACTAGTCCTGAAACGTACTGTCACAGGACAGTACTCGCCACACTCGTACAGTCCCCCTCTTGACAGGATGCGAGGCCGGCCGAGAGGCCAACCTCAAGCAGTAGGTCTTCGGGCTTCTCCATAAGTCGAGTCGAGCGCTGCATTGCAGGCTGTGCTCTCAGGAGAACCAGGCGTCCTATCTCAGTGCTGTTCTTCAGCACGACGCAATGATGTCTCAATTCCGGGCGGTAGTCATAGCGATTAGCGATACCGTTAGCGATACTTTATCTGAACCTGTAATCAAATGTATCAATCTGCTCCTGTAGAAAAGTCAGCACTTTTCATATCGTTAGGCCGGCCACTAGTGGAATAGCCAAATAGCGCACACGTGACCATATTGCTGTACGGTATAGTACGTCACAGTACGTTTCTCGATTTCAAGCCAGTCCAGTCAGCACGAGTCGGCCTAGGATGTATGGGTGCTATTTCGCGTTACTAAACAAATAGCGAATAGGGACCAACTACAGTAAAGTACTTGTGTGGACCATCTAGCGACGATCGCTACTACCAGTTACGTGGAGCTACCCCGCAAGTCACTATAGAAAAAGTTGAGTAGACGAGAATCTTGCTGCCACACAGATGGTGCAACTTGTTTGATAAAGGTATCTCAAGGTACGCTTCTAGATTTTCGATAAATTCGGCGTCGATCTACCTCTTGTTTGAGCGAGTGGGCAAGTCAACAAGAGATAGATTTTCGAAAATGCGCGTGTCCGGATAGATCGCGCGCCAAGCGAATGCGTCCGCCGCTCACTCCATCATAAGCCGCGCAGGATTCCATGATAGCGATAGCGACTACGTGGTGAACATGTGGGATACTAGCGATAGTCCTAGGATTCCTTCTTCTAGACGATGGCACGCCACTGATTTTGCGTTGTCCCGTTGCTGGCATCCCTCGTTGCTGTACGGGTACCTGTAGTCGGTGAGCCAGCCCAAACCTATAGAGCTCAAACCCATAGCGGTCCGGTTGTATTTCGTTATTTCGTTTCGCCTGTATATCGTGTATATTATTTGAGAAACGCTATACCTCCTATTCCGAATAGGAGGTATATTCGCGAATATACCTCCTATTATTTGCCTGGACCTATAGCTCGTATCGCTTCGCGATATATTTATTACTAATAAATCCGACGTGTCAGTACGTTTCGGTACTGCATAGTGATACGTACCGCTATCGCTATTCCGCTATTCCTCTAGTGGCCAGCCTTAGCATCATACAGGTACTGTATCTCGAAGTGTCATCAATAATATTTCAATCCCTGTATACACTACGGGACAAAATAATGTCAGTCGCGTCTGATGTCCTGACAGTCAGTTACCATCGTCAGACAGACACAGAAACAACACTTCAACCCGCAGGTAAGTGTATCAAGCAGGGCAAACTCTCTCAGATACTGTCGTAGTAGAGGTTGCACAGGCAGCGACTTCTTCGCTGCCTTTCAATGTTGTCGGTAGGTCTCTCTCGACAAACGAGGGACATTGTAATAAATATCAGAAAATACTACAATCTTGTCTACCACTCAACTCATCTTTCGTGCATTCCATATCGACTCCCTTCAGCATGTCTGCGCATCAGGCTCGTACCATGCCAACACTTTGTTGCGCATCGAGGTAAAGTCAATAGACCTTGCCAACTTTCAAGTTGCGCAATCTGGTCCAATCGTATTGCCTCGGCAAACTCGGATTGTGGATATCTCGCTAGTCACGAATTACACTACCACTCAGTATCATGGCCTCTTGCCAATCAGTCTCTCTGAGTCTTTGGTATGCAAACGAGCACTAACGAGCAGCAGATGAGTTCGCGAGTGAAAACGTGGGGTCGAACCACGCTCCGAAACCAATGTCACAACCAGCCTCTCTGTGGCTGGTTGCTAGTCAAAATCTCTCACGGGAAGCGTTCAATGTCTGAGAAGTGCATGTAGTTCTGTAATCAAACTGCAGTGGAACAGTCGCTATGCGGGGATTGAAGGAAAGAAGTTACAATGTGGAATATCCTGTCACCGCCCTCCATTGTGCTAGACTATTTATAGTCTAGCGAAGCTCGCCTTCTGTCTCGTCACGCATCGCGCCTCCCCAGGCAGGTGTCGACGTATCGACGTCCGTAGTCTTTCGTAGGCCAGGTTGCGTTACCAATTGGCCTCGTGCCTAGCGTCTTGACGCATGGGAAAACTCACTGTGCGTACTGTACATACCGGAGGTACATATACGTACAGTACTGCGAACAGTGTCCTCGAGCTTCACAATGGCAAGTGTAACTGCTAGTACACTACATCCGTGGAAAGTACGGTATAAATATCGTAGCGAGTACTTGTACTAGTCCTGAAACGTACTGTCACAGGACAGTACTCGCCACACATGCATGTGGGCAAGCTACTCGCTTCATGGCGTCGGAGGATCTCCTTAGCCGTTCATATCGCGCATGCCGACAATGCGATGCGCGGCGCCGCTTATGCTGCGGAGAATGTCGCCGGCGCTTGTGACTCTTGTGGCGTGCCTTCTCCGGCAACGTCCCTCTTCACCTGTGCGCTTGGGCGCAAGCGCCCTCGCTCTCATGTGGTGTGAGATGTGCGCCCTCCGTCCTTTTGTTCCGTGATTCTTGGGTACCTTGGGTGTTCCTTATGGCATGCTTCGTGGGTTCTTGGTCTTCCCGGTCTCTTGGTCTTCACTTTTGGCTTCAATTAGCTCTTTCCTTTCTTGGACCTATTCTGACTCCACCTTCCATTGTTTTTTCCTCTATAGCTACCCCCTTTTACCACTAGTTTCTTGATTGTAATCAATATCATCTTATCTCATATCTTGTACGGCTGTTGACCGTAGTAGTTATCGTCTTAGAGGTGCAAGACCCGTACTGTACTGTGCCTTTTTGCCGATGAGTTGACGTCAGCAGTTACTTTCCTCGGGTTATTTATACTTGCAGATGTACAAGCTTTCCCTGGACAAACTCATATTTGTTATATGTGTACAACATTTGTACCCGTATGACAAATCATACAACTCGGAGAGGGCCAAAAGCAATTCACCAGATTAACCTAAGCATCACGGGATAGATTAGGTCCTTGCTGAAACCTTTTTGCCTCCAAAAAAATAACCAGTGGGTATTTAAGCATTGACTTTTTTACATAATCGACGGGGTTTCAAACCGGTCGCGATGAGGTGCACCATCTGTAAGGGAGCTCGAATTTCTACCCGCAAAAGGGCCCCCTCTCACCCTTATCAAGCGATGGAGAGGAGCATCAATAACGAGTATGAAACGTCGGGGTTGTTGGCGAGTCGAATTGTGCTTGCAAGTGCTTCGTGCATTGGGACGGCAAGCGCTCATCGTTAAATACGTACTTCCGCAGTTCCGCCGAAGTGCCCTTGGTAAGCACATCAGCAAGCATGTTCTCCGTCGCACAAAATTGCACCTCGATGTCTCCGCTCTCCACCTTCTCCCAACAGAAGTGGTACCTCACGTCCATGTGCTTGCTGCGTCCGGTCGTCATGCTATTCTTGCTGAGTGCAATACAACTCTGATTGTCCTCGTGAATTGTGATGGGAGACCCGGAGTCTTGGTGAAACTCGTGGAGTAGTTGCTTCAAAAACATCGCCTCCTGAGTGGCGGCAATCAGCGCCATATACTCTGCCTCCGCTGTCGACAACGCCACAGTTTGTTGCCGCTGGCTTTTCCAATTCACCGCTGCACCGTTGAGCATGAACACATACCCCGTGCGAGAGCGCCGCTCGCCAATATCACTCGCGTAGTCAGAATCTGACCATCCTACCAGCTTTGATGAGGGTGCGCCACCGTACATCAACACCGACTCTGCGGTCCCCTTGAGGTAGCGAAGCACCCTCTTGGCTTGCTCCCAATGTGACTGAGAGGGGTCGGACATGTACCTACTAAGGTGGCTAGCAGCCATGGTGATGTCGGGCCGTGTGCTTACGGAAGCGTACAACAAGCTGCCGATCAAGCTTTGGTACGGCACTAGACCGGGAGGCAACCTTGATGTCGACGTCTCCACACAATTGCCCAAAGCATCGACTGCCATAGGTGAGCCCACTGGCTTGCAGCCCATCATGTTGAAGCGCTCCAACATATCTAAGACGTATTGCTGTTGTCCAATCCTGATGGTGCGGCTGCCACGATCACGCTCGACAGTCATGCCAAGTAACCAAGACACTGGACCGAGGTCTTGCACGTTGAACCTTTCGCCGAAAGCCGACTTGAACCCAACGATGAAGCTACCCGCTGGTCCGACGATGATGCTGTCGTCCACGTACAACGCCAAGACATAAAGCTCACCCTCTTTGATGAAGACGTAAATGCCGGGATACACCTTGGATTGGGTAATAAAGCCATACTCCTCTAGCCATGCTGTGATGGTCTTATTCCAGTTCCTTGGAGCTTGCTTGAGGCCATACAATGATTTCTTCAATAAGCACACTCGCTCCTCTCCATTGATGTCGAAGTGACGGAATCCTTCCGGCTGCCTCATGTAGATTTCCTCCTCGATATCGGCCTCCAAAAATGCCGTCACCACATCAAGCTGCTCCACCTCCCAATCATTATAAGCAGCAAGCGCGAGCAACGTTCGAATAGAAATCACCCTCACTGTGGGAGCGAAGGTCTCGTGGTAGTCCACACCCTTCTCCTGAGTAAACCCGCGAGCCACAAGTCTTGCTTTGTACCTTGCAACCTGTCCATTGGCATCGCGCTTCAGCTTGAACACCCACTTGGAATCTACGAGTTTGCGACCGGCAGGACAAGGGACCAATGTCCAGGTTTTCCGAGATACAAGTGAGTCGTACTCGCTCTTGATAGCTGCCTCCCACTCCCCCGATTGGGGACTCCTCAGCGCTTGCTTGTATGACACCGGCTCTTGAACGGTCGGGCTGCTGGCTGACTTAATAGCTGCGGCACTTCCCGCAGTCCATCCATCTCCCGAAGCGCCCGCTGAACGGAGATTATACCTTGGACTGGGTACGCATTGCTGTGGTGCAGCAGTGGATCGAAGATTATACCTTGCACGTGGAGTCTCCCCCGAATGCATGTCCCGTTCCTCTTCCGTCGACCCGGAATGCTGCCGCGACTCCCGTAGCGGCGACTCCCCCGAAGGTGTATCCGGTTCTTCGCTACACATGGTGCGCGGGATGCTG
This sequence comes from Tetraselmis chui, assembly GCA_026401115.1. Taxonomy (NCBI): domain Eukaryota; kingdom Viridiplantae; phylum Chlorophyta; class Chlorodendrophyceae; order Chlorodendrales; family Chlorodendraceae; genus Tetraselmis; species Tetraselmis chui. The sequence goes on from JAPMLY010001789.1 coordinate 31,228, forward strand.
TCCTCTTCATCATCATTGCGTTGCTCCGCATTGCTCTCCCCCATGGAGAGGACTGCAGCCTCATCGAACACCACGTTGCGGCTGCTCACCACCCGACGAGTAGCAGGATTGTACACCAACCACGCAGGTGATTCGGAAGCATAGCCCACAAAGACACCCTTCCACGCGCGATCGTCAAGTTTGCGGCGTTGAGACTTGTCAACGTGGACATAGGCCGGACAGCCGAAGACCCGCATGGAGCTCAAATCAGCTCGTCTACCGGTCGCCAAGGTGAAAGGTACACCGCCGGCTCCGCTACTATGCACACGATTGCGGACATGCACCGCAGCGGCCATCGCTAAAGCCCAATACGATTTAGGCAGCGCGGCTTGCCGAATCATTGACTGCGCCATCGGGACCACCGTCCCCCACTGCCGCTCAATACGGCCATGCTGCCAATGCGCGTAAGGGGCAGTGATCTCCACGGCGATGTTGAACTCATCCAAGAGGTTTCGGAAGGCAGCACCTAAGAACACCGTGTCATTGTCCACCCGAAGACGACGAACCGTGTGCCCCAGAGAACGGATGGTAGTCAACATGCGACGGAACGAGGCGGGAGCCTCATCCTTGGAGCGGACCGCATCATGCAGCATGAAACGGCTCCGGAAATCAACCGCACACAAGCTGTACCGCCGTCCTCCCAAGGATGGAACACTCATAGGACCGCAGAAGTCTAAGCCGAGGACCTCAAAGACACCAACGTTCCGGTCAGCCGGCTCACGAGAGATACGGCGGACGTGCGACTTACACACAGCACACGTCTCACAGAAGCCCAACTTCTCCGACGCAGAAAACGCCACGCCCTCCACCTGAGTGGCCAAGAGCCCGTCCAATTGCGACTCGCCAAGGTGACCGAGTCGGGAATGCCACAACCGTTTTTCCGATGGCGCAGTGGCGACCGAAGCGGTAGGATTCGACGGGAGTCAATTTGCGCAGAGTTACCTCCGGTGTTGTTGACGGGGCACTCGGACCTGCGATGGCCCTTCTTACCACAGCCATAGCAAACACCACGAAAACTTCTCGCTCCGCCTTTGCCATATGAGGTACGACGAGTAGTCGCAGCTCCTTGAAGAGATTTCAGTTGGTCTTGGAGCTCGGAGACTTGCCGCTTCAAAAGTTCAGTCGTTGAGTCATCATGAGACGCTGCAAAAGCCGTGGGCGTTGGGGGCTCCGTTGAATGTGATTGCCCACGACTCTCGATGCGCATGCCCTTTTGACGAAGATCACGCTTGACGGCATCCATGCTGAGGTCGTGTACGTCCCACGTGTCGGTGATGGAGTGGTATTCGCTGCGCAGGCCCTTCACCAAGTACACGATGATACGCCGGTCGTGGACGACGTCCCCAACTCGGGCAAGCTGTCGTTGCAGTCGAACTAACCGGTTCAGATATTGAATGCCGCTCTCGCCGTCCGCTTGCGGCGTCTCCAAGTCCTGCAATAGTTCCGTACACCGGTAAATACCATCGTCCTCATAATGATTGACTAACGCAGTCCACGCAGTGTGGCCGCAGGTCTTGTCATCCTCGCTAACATTCTCGATAATGGAAAGGTCGTCCTCCGGCAGCGCAAGAATCAATGTGGAGTACATGTCGACTTGTTGTTGAGAGGAAGCGGCACCATCCGACGACAAAGCCGGAGCCCACTTTTGCATCAAGCCAAATGCACGGAAACGTTTCTTCCACACGTCAAAATCTCGTCTCTCCCCACTGAACTTGGGTAGTTTCACGGAGTCCATATCAGGTACGTCGGATGCGCTCGCAAGAGAACCAGAAAATCAGGAATAATGCCAACAAGAAAAAGCACCAAGTACCGGTGAAGAGGCGGGCAACACGGCTCAGAAAAGGAGACGACAAAGGGCTGACCGAAGACGCAATTGTACTCCCGGAGTCTATACAGCCAAGGCAATCAGAAACGAGTCTCAGAAGGTCGGTCAAGTGACGTCGTACAGGAGTGCTAGTACACTTGTGGTAAGATGCCTTTCCAAAAATTCAGCCGGACCACTATCGGCTTTCACGAGAAAAGAAACTGGCGGGTGACAAGCTCCGGAAGCGAATAAAATTCCAGAAAGCGCCAAGCTATAACAAAGAAAAGCAAGCCGATCTTCACGTCACACGAGTCGGCGTTCGGGGGTTGAAGCCGGCTCCAAGCGACACAAACAAGTCGCTACTAGCCGGGTATCGCAGTAAAGCTACAAACACAAGCAAGAGCCAGCCACTTTGTGAGCCAGCCGCACCTCACGTATCGTGCGACACCACAAAGGTCTACCACTCTTCGAGAAGCAAGCTCTAGGTTCCAGTCAAGACAAGTGACTCCAACAACTAGCAGTTTGAGCATTCCTTATTGCCCCCTCAACTTTGATAGGTTATGGGCCCTCTAGGTTATGGGTTCAAGTCGGCTTTCGGCGAAAGGTTCAACGTGCAAGACCTCGGTCCAGTGTCTTGGTTACTTGGCATGACTGTCGAGCGTGATCGTGGCAGCCGCACCATCAGGATTGGACAACAGCAATACGTCTTAGATATGTTGGAGCGCTTCAACATGATGGGCTGCAAGCCAGTGGGCTCACCTATGGCAGTCGATGCGTTGAGCAATTGTGTGGAGACGTCGACATCAAGGTTGCCTCCCGGTCTAGTGCCGTACCAAAGCTTGATCGGCAGCTTGTTGTACGCTTCCGTAAGCACACGGCCCGACATCACCATGGCTGTTAGCCACCTTAGTAGGTACATGTCCGACCCCTCTCAGTCACATTGGGAGCAAGCCAAGAGGGTGCTTCGCTACCTCAAGGGGACCGCAGAGTCGGTGTTGATGTACGGTGGCGCACCCTCATCAAAGCTGGTAGGATGGTCAGATTCTGACTACGCGAGTGATGTTGGCGAGCGGCGCTCTCGCACGGGGTATGTGTTCATGCTCAACGGTGCAGCGGTGAATTGGAAAAGCCAGCGGCAACAAACTGTGGCGTTGTCGACAGCGGAGGCAGAGTATATGGCGCTGACTGCGGCCACTCAGGAGGCGATGTTTTTGAAGCAACTACTCCACGAGTTTCACCAAGACTCCGGGTCTCCCATCACAATTCACGAGGACAATCAGAGTTGTATTGCACTCAGCAAGAATAGCATGACGACCGGACGCAGCAAACACATGGACGTGAGGTACCACTTCTGTCGGGAGAAGGTGGAGAGCGGAGTGTTGTGAGATCCCCGTGGTGGGCACGATAATGGACACATCCGTACGTTGTACTCCGGGGGAGTCTTGGCCCTACTATCTCGCCAATAGTGGATGTACTGCGGGAGCCCGTTGCTCGGGCAGTACGGGGGTATATATATGAAATATATCCCCAATGGGTACCGACTTTTCGGCGCGGTACTTGGTTACGGCGTACGGCTCCGGACACGGAGGTGCCGGGTTCGATTCCTGGTGATGGCATTTCCGTGTAACCCTTTCACAGGTTATGGGCCCTCCGCGTATGACGCGGGTTTGTAGGGTTTGACCGGAGTTGATCGGATGGTGTCCATTAGGGGGAGTGTTGTGAGATCCCCGTGGTGGGCATGATAATGGACACATCCGTACGTTGTACTCCGGGGGAGTCTTGGCCCTACTATCTCGCCAATAGTGGATGTACTGCGGGAGCCCGTTGCTCGGGCAGTACGGGGGTATATGTATGAGATATATCCCCAATGGGTACCGACTTTTCGGCGCGGTACTTGGTTACGGCGTACGGCTCCGGACACGGAGGTGCCGGGTTCGATTCCCGGTGATGGCACTTCCGTGTACCCCTTTCACAGTTTGAGAGGTTGGTCCACTGGCTGGGGTATATGTGATGTTATGGAAGGTGTCTATCTCGGTGTTTGTGATAACAGTGTAATTGTTGTAGGAGTTAGAGTGGAGTTTGGCAAGGGAGGTGGCAATGCAGTAGAGATTGGAGAGGTCCTAGTAGTGTGCCCACTGGAAGGAGAGCACTGCCGAGGAGTCGAGGTGGCCGATAGGTGTGGGGAGGCCGTTTTCAAGGTTAAGGTCAAACAGGTAGTTGTGAAGTTTAATGGTGCAGGTGTCGGGTTTGAAGTGTGACGGAAGTGAGGCCCTGAGTGGGTTGGTTACAACGTGATTACGTATGTCGTGGGAAGGGCGTGGGAGGGGGGTAGGGGGTCGAACCTCCGGGCCTGCAGGCCCGTTTGTAGTGGAGTTAGGGACGGGGGTTGGCCCTGACGGCCGAGGGGAAGTCGGATGGAGGGATGGGAGGTCCAGGGGAGGGGAGGTGCTCCTCATTGGCTTCCGCTGTGGCTTGGTCTTCTTCAAGGAGGTCTTCAAGCTCGAAGTCTGATGTTGCGGGGGATGAGGCAGGCAGGGGGAGGTTGGAGGGGTGTGTGTTGGGTGGGAGGTCGGGGGTCAGGTGGTCGGAGTTGGGGGTGGGTTGCGGGGAAGGGGAGGTTGTGAGGTGTGTGTAGGACGGGGGGTCGTGGGGGTTGCGGCGGTGTGGAGGTGAGTGGTGGGTCTTTCTGAGGGTGGGGCGTGTGTGCTTGAGGACGCCGGATGGGGGGGCAGGTTTGAGGGCGGGGTCTGTAGGTGTGCGTGCCGTAGGGGAGGAGTCCATGGGGTCGGTGGGGGGGAGGGAGGGGGGAGGGAGGTGGAGGGGGGTGGTGTCGTGTTGGGGGTGGAGTCTGTGCGCTGGGGTGAAGGAGGAGGTGGGGGGTCAAGACCTGGGGTTGGGTGGGAGGAGGCTGTGGCGGGTTGTGTGAGGGGGGTGGAGGAGGAATCCATGTGGTCGATTGAGGTCTCGAGGATAGTGGGGAGGGGGGGTGGGGGAGGAGGGGTGGTGTTGGGGAAGGTGAGGGGGTCAGCAGGCTGTGTGAGGGGAGGGTTTGTAGGAGGGGCGGGGGAGGGGGAGCGACGTTTTTTGGAGGGGCGCTGGTTGTGAGTGTGAGAGGAGGGGGGGGGATTGGAGGGGGCCAGTTGGATGTCAGGGAGGGAGTCGAGGTCTAGTGGGGCATCGTCAGGGGTGTCCAACATAGAGCCGTCTACGGGTTCCTGTTGCCAGGCCTCGTAGGCGTTGGTTGCCTGAAGGTGGCTTGTCCATTCGAGGAGGAGAGAGGGGGGGTTGCGAAGGAGGGATTTGTGTTTCGTGAGGGTGAGCTGAGGGGGGGAAGGGGTGGTGGTGAAGATGGGGTCCGTGATGCGGGACCTACCGAAGATGGAGTAGTGGTGGGGTGTGATGTATAGGGAGCATGTGGTGTGGGTGGGGGTGCCTCGGTGAATGTATGTGTGGGGAAGGGGAATGGTGGCGGTGCCGTTGGTGGAGATGAGAATGCAGTACATGGTGTTGGTGAGGGAGATTTGAATGCTGGTGGCGATGTGGGGGGAGGGGGAGGGGTGGGAGCGGAAGTATGAGCCGTCGGGAAACTTTTGGAGGGAGGTGTGGTGAGAGATGTCGAAGGTGGAGGGTGAGGGCCGGCGGGAGTGAGTGTGAGAGTGTGCGTATTCTGAAGCTGTTTGGTGGAGGAGGGTGGAGAGCCAGTGTGAGCGAGGGATGGAGCCGTTAGGCATGGGGCAGGGGAGGGGGAGGGGGTGGGGGGATTGGATGAGGACTGTGGTGAGGCAGGTGTCAGCCCAGGAGGTGCCTGGGACATGGCCTGTGAGAGGGGGGGTGTGATGGTAATTGTGTAGTTTTGGGGGGTGGGGGGTACGGTGTGAATAGCATTCTGAAGTGTGGCGTGAAAATATACAGGGCCTGATTGTGATAAGATTGGGTTATGGGATGGGTGGAGGATATGCATCCAGAAGGAGGGGGGGTCGTTCTCGACCTGGATGGGTTCGCATGTAGGTTGGAGGGCGTCCGCGATCTGGAGCAGCAGTTGGGCGGGTTCCGGGAGGTCTTCCATATGGGATGTCGGAGTGGTGGCGCTGGCGTTCCAGGTGTCGGCGAGTTCCGAGGCGAGTCGATCGAGTAGGAGGGCCTGTAACAGGGGAACGACGTCTGGGCCGGAGAGATGAGTGAACAGGGGGGAGCTAATTTTTACGCGACGGCCTAAAATTGCAGGAACGGAGACTGCTCGGATAATCTGAATTTCTTGCTGTCTCAGTGTGGTTACTAGTTGGGAGTCCGAGGCGGCGGTAGGTGGTGTCGGACCTCCCGACGGGAGTTCACGCTGGCGTGAAGCGAGCTGGTAGAGCAGGCCAACCGATGTGCAGGAGGTGGGGATGTCCAGCCGGACCTCCTGGTGACCATGTGAGAGTGCGACGGGTAGAGGAGTGAGATCGAGTTGCTGGGGCATGGCGGGGTGTGGGGTGCGGGTGACTGAGGCCGTCCATCGCGCTCGATGGGCGAGTTCCCGTCCGATTATATTTCTCGCGCGGGCCGGGATATCGGTTAGGGCGTGAACTTTTTCGAGAAGCCAACGTCGAGCCAGAGAGCATGCGGAAATGAGCATGAGTGATGAAGACGGCGTGTCCGGGAGGAACACACCGTGGAGCCAGAAGCTGGCAGTGTCGGGAGGGGCGGTGGAGTACTGGCCTGTTAGGAGGTAGGAGTCGATCAGGCGAGCAGAGAGGTCAACGGCCCTGCCGAGGTCGGGAGCAGTCGTCGGGGCTGAGAGGACCAGGGGAGCTTGGAGCCCTGTGTCCGGTGTGGGTTCCAGGGGCGTGCCCCGTCCGCGATCTGCAGTTGCGAGTTGTGGGGCCGTGAGGAAGGGTGCGAGTGGGTGACCCACAAGGCGGTTACGGGGGCCGATGTGGTCGTCCGCGAAGAGGGGTGTAGGGCGGTCCTTAAGGAGGACCTGTTTGTAAAAGTCCGGGAGGTTAGAAGGTGATGACATGGTGGTCGACAGGTGGGTGTCGATGTGAGTGTTTTTGCTGTTTTTGATGTGGGAAGAGAGTGGGTTAGGAGTGGTCAGCGTGTGTTGGCGGCACACGACCAAGCCTGATGGGACCTGGGTTTGTTTTTCGCGGGCGTCTGATGTGGACGTCCGGACGCTCGGAGGGGCGCGCGATAGTGCGCCGGCTCCGTGAAAGGGTGGTTTTTGTAATATATTTGAGACGTACGTGTGTCGTAGTATTTGACGAAGTACTTGGAGTGTTTGTGATGTGGGCGGCGCAGGTTCCGGCATGTGAACCGAATTCAAGTTTGTGAAAGCTGCGCCTTGGAATGTGTACCGTCTGATGGGTTTACGGATCCACTGACCTGGGTGAGCTAGGCTCGGTTGGGGAGAGGTGATCGGTGCCCATCGTCCGACGGGCCCTGTGGTCACCAGTCTATCGCTCATAGGGAGGCCAAGCCCGGAGCGAAGACGGTCGGCGTTGCTCATCCGAGCTACCGACCCATCCCCTATATTTTTGACGTCAGTAGTACTTTCGTAGTACTTTGGATCTTTTTACTGTTTTTAGTGACGGTAGGATGCGTTTGAATCCCGGACCATATTGTTCGCCAAAGCATTTCATTATTGCAGTCAGAAATCGAGTCTATCCATTGTTCGCATTGCGTCGCACTTCAATCAATAGCATTGAAATTTATACGGTCATTTTGGCTTTTGGACCTGAAATAGCTATTTGCATTGTTATACGCTCTTCGTTGCGTATGAGACCAAAGATTGTCGGCCAAAATATTATATTGTGACACGGTACATTTTTTTATAATCGAGAAAGAATATGATATTGGTACGACGGAACGCTGGCGCGCGGGATGCGACGGCGGGATCGACGAGGGACTGCATGAGGAGGCTGTTTTTGCCAGCCTTTCCCCTCATACCTCAAGCAAGACCGGGGTCCGCTGGAGCTAGATTAGGATGGTCCGTCGCGCCTCTCGAACGGCAATCGGCCTAGTTTCGGCACCCCGGTTCATTGGGAGCGGGCCGTGTATCGTGAAGGTCGAGGGGCAGTTTCATTTTGCAGCTCTTGACAAGTGGATTTCTTTAGATGTGCGTTTGTTGTTTACAAAATTATTTATGTTGCTACAACGTAGGCGGGGGGACTGTAGCAATTACTCCGGTTGCTTTTAACCTCCGAGGAACGTCGGCTCACACACATGCATGGGAGCGAGAGAGGGGAGTCGATGGGTGTACCCGATCGAAGAGTACAGAAAGCCACACCAACTCAAGGCGTTCCAATAATGCAAAAAGCCTCGTTTGCTAGCCATCCACGGCGGCAAGGGGGGGGGTTTGTATAATTATGAAGAGAGGAGGGGAATTGATTTTGCAAAGAAAGGAAATCGATCGACATATTACTGTGCTTAGCGCTCCGACGTGATATTCTCGATACGAATGCAACGCCAAGGTAATACGCCGTGCTTGGGGTAGGAGCTTGTCACTTTCCTCCTAGCGCGGTCGCCGCAACACACGGGCGGGTGACGTTTAGTGGCAGTAATGATTCATAGTACGCCATGCATCCGCGTAAGACGTGCGTTATCCGAACGCGCGGCATGCACAGCGAGGGAGCCCTTCCATCGCCATGAGTCCAACAAGTCGCCCTCATTTCCATAAGACAGTACTGTATACATATACCCCATTACAATGTTTCCGTTGTAGATGTGAAATGAAATAAAATGAAATGATTTACAAAAATACCTTTACCGGTTGTTGTCTAACGGCCGTAAGGTGCTCAACCATTTAGTTAACACAAAAGATTGGGCCGGGTACTCTTCGACCAAGTACACCTATCGACACACCCATCTCAAGTGTGTGCCGATTTTCCTCGGAGGTTTGAAAACTATAAGAAACCGAAGTATTGAAATTGAAATTGAAATTGTTTACAACATGTACCGTATGCGCCGGTTTTTCACCAAAAGCCGGATGCGACGGCTGCTGTCTCTGGGCCCTCCCAACTATGCCATACAAGGAACTTACGAGTCAGGGCTAGACCGTTAACCACCTGATCCAACCTCTCCAAGGGCGTGCGGGGGTTTTACTCCCCCCCGGGGAGGGTGCAAGTAGAGGTGAAGGACGTGTGCAGGCAGGGTCGTGCGTGGAGGCAATGTGCGGATGCGCGGCGGGAGGACGTGCAGGACTTGATGCGGTATATGCGTAGGAGGTGATGCAGCCATTGGACAGTATGCGTATGGAGTTGTGTAAGAATGCGTGATGTGTCGAGGCGTGCTTTCGAGACGAGTTTATCATGAGGGTCTGTGCGGGCGGTGAGAAGGGAGGTGAGACTCGTGATGGTGGAGGAGTGCGGTGTACCTGTGCTGCTCATGACTATGGGGAGGATGTCGACCACTGTGCCTGGCCAGTGATTTCTGATGGCGTTCGCAAGGGGTGTGTATTTGGCACGTATGAGGTCGGCTGTGTGAGTGAGGTTGTTGTCTGTGCAGTACTTCCATTCCCCTATCTGAATCTTTTTTATGGATGCATAACGTCGGCGACCGTTGGAGTGGCCAATGAATCTGGGTTCGAGGATGCGGATGAAGTCAGGTTTGTGTGCTGAGGGACGAAGCATTGGGGGGAGAGCAGTCGAGTGGGGGTGGGGGATTCAAACGATTTTATGGGTTTGTTACCGAAGTCTGCGGTGATGGTCTCCCAACGTCCTCCGTTGTGGCGTTCCAGTAGAGATAGTAGGAGTTGCAGAGCGCTGTTGTGTCGGTCCTGTCTTAGTCCAGACATAGAGGGGCAGTTACCGGCCATGTGGCCGTTGCTAGTGAATTGGCCACATAGGGGGCAGCGCAGGGTGGGGTTGTGAGTAAGTAGGCGGGTGTTGTGGACGCCCCACATGAATTCTTGCTTGTGTGTGAATTGGGTATTTGTGAGGGTTGAGTGTTTTTTGTGGTAAGAGAAGTCGGCGCCGCACATCGCGGCGCGGGCGAGGAGGGCTCCGTGTTTGGTTGTATTCGAGAGAGGAGTGTGTGTGTGTTTTGTGCTGTATTTGTGTGCATCAGATTTGAGGTTGGTGTATTTGTAGGGAGTGGGGTCCCCTAGGGTTTGGGGGATGAGGGTGTATGGCCATGTCCAGTGGCCTATCGTGACTTCTGAGCCGGTGGTGTATGTAGTATCGGGGGGGTGGCCATCCGCTACTTGGTTGGCGAGGGTGTCTGCGAGGTCGTTGCCGATGGAGTGGTTGTGGGCTTTTATTTTGCCGAGGTGTGTACGGATGCCAGCTTCGCATCGGGTTTTAAGGGTGTGTGTGATAGAGAAGAGGGTGTCGCGGTGAATGTTATGGCGGTAAGCGGAAGGGCAGTTTAAGTAACCTTGAATAAGGCGGAGGGAGCACGCACTGTCTGTGAGGAGGTGGGTGCGGCCAAGTTGGAGGACTATATCTATGGCAGCTAGTTCAGCACGATTTATGGTATGTGAGGGAGGGGTAGAGGTCACCAGGATTTTGATTCTGGTGTCCGAAGCGGGGTGGGTAGCTGCGGCTCCGAGGGGGGTCGAGCCGCCTTTTTTCGAGCCGTATGTATAGACGAAGTCCTGCAAGTTCCAAGCGAGGGTGCCTCTGGTGGGGGGGTATGTTAGATGAACGCGGTCCGGGAGGGGGTATGTGAGGGGGTGAGTTGGGTTTGGGGGGCGGTGATATATACCTGCTGAGTGGGGTGAGTAGGTGTCAAAGAGGTGTGGAGGAGGGGGGGTGATGACAGGGTTGGGGAGGTGAGTGTCGTATATAGATTCGAGAGTGTTGTGGAGTGCAGTCATGGCTGTGGGTGAAGGGAGGGTGGAGAGTGCGAGGGGGTTAGCGACGAGGTATATGTCTACCATCCATCGTGTGCCGAATGGGGTGGGGGTGGGGTTGCCGGTGTGTTGGTCGGGGGGCAGGAATGTGTTTGCGTCGTTGGGGAGGGTGTAAAGGTGGTGGGTGTATGGGGAGTGGATGTATTTGGAGTGGCGGTAGGGTGTGTGTTCCCACCGGGGAAGGATGAGGATGGTTGCGCTGGGTGTGTGAGGGGCAGTGAGGTGTGCGCTGGTGATTGCGTGTTCCATGGCTCGTCTCATGCATTCGTGGTCGTATTCGGGGTTGGCTATGTTGGTGCCTTGCCATGTGTGCGGGGCATTGCTGCCGCTAGATGAGAAGACTAAATCTTCGGGGTAGAGGGAGTGGTAGGTGTGGGAGTGAAGGGATTTATTGAGGGGATCGGAGTAGAGTTCTGTCTGGATGTGGAATGTGTGACGAAGAGCTGTGAGGATGTCTTCTCTAGTGGCCCATCTATTACGAGTGGTGGTGGCGGGTGTTGGTGAGTGTATTTCTGAACGGGAGCCCAGGCGGGTGAGGAGGCGGTAGACCTCCTCTTCAAACGTATGCTGCGAGAGGTCGGGGCGGAAGAGTTGGTAGAGGTGGCGGACGCGGGGGCCGTTAAGGGTGGTGACCGCGCGACCGTTGGGAGTGCAGAGTATGGTGGTGTCGTGGAGTGAAGGGTGTGCGTGGATAGCGAATTTGCCGGTAGGTAGCATGTCAAGGTCGGGGTTGATGGGGTCATAGTTGAATGTGATGAGGGGGTGTAACCGTGGAGGGGTTCCGGGGTCTGGCAGAATGGGTGTGGTGGACGGGACATAGCCGGAGTTAAATGCGGTGAGGGCGGTGAGGCCGGAGGGGGTCTCACTGATGGTGTCGTGGAGTTGTAGGCACGGGGCCCACTGCACTTCGTAGAGGTGGGTGAGGTCGTGGCGTTGGCCGCGAGCGCACCAGTCGCACTGCCATGTGACGGGGCCCTGAGCTGGGCGACACTGGGAGTGTATGGCAAAGTGCGGGCATGTGCAGCAGGTGGAGGAGGGTTCTGTGTGCAGGGGTTCGTGGCAGATGGAGCAGGCAGAGGGGGAGGGGGAGGGGAGGCATACCGTCGTGGGAGTGGAGGAGATGAGGCGGAAGCCGTCGTCGAGTTGTAGCTGAATGTCCCATTCCGTGAGGTGTTCCGGGGCCCATTCAACCATGTATTGTGTTTGGCCGTATTCTGTGTCTTTGTGTTTGGATATGATGCGTGTTACGTCGCAGGGGGGGTAGTGGTGGTCGGAGGGGGTGAGGTATTTTGTGTCTAGGTGTGTGATGGGTGCTATGGGGGAGGGGTGATTGGCGCGGGGGGTGGAGATGCCGGATTGGAGGGTGTGGGTGGAGCGGGGGAAGTGAGGGGAGAGGAGGGGAATCCACGAGGGATGTATCGTGGTGGGGGGGGAAGCCTGGTTGGTATGTAGGTTTGTGATGGGGAGGCGGTTGTGGACAGTATCGAGGGGTTCGGTGAGGATTGCGGCGAGGAGGCGGATGGGAACTGAGAGTGAGGTGGTGGACCCCGTGAGTTTAGTGATGGATTTACATGATTTGAGGATGAAGGAGAATGAGGAGGCTCTGAGGAGGACTTGTGGCCACGTGGTGATGTTATTTTTCCAGAGGGGGGTGAGGCGGGGGAGTAGGGAGGCGTGTGTATTGCGGGGAGAGAAATCGCAGTAAGCTTGTTTATATGTGTGAGGGTCGGTGATGTGTGTGGCTTTGTCTCGGAGTGAGGCGAGGAGGGTATTGTCTTGAGTGGTGAAGTGGGCTCGGATTGTGGAGGCGATAGGGTTGGTGAGGGAGAGTGGGGGGATGTTGTGGAATAGGGTGCCCGCATCTCGTTGAGCGCGGACTAAGCACTTGAGTGTGGGTGGAGTGTGACAGGTTGTCATGATGGATTCAGAGGGCCAGTGGGAATATGTTGCGGAAAGGGTGCGTATGTGTGCCCGGGCCATGTGGCCTCTATAGCCTGAGTTATTCATGATTTTATGTAGGTGACAAACTGTGAGTTGTGCGGCGTGTGCTTTGAGGGAGGGGAGTCCGTATCCTAGGTCTGTAGTAGGGCGGTGGAGGGCGGTGCGGGGAAGACTACGTACCGATGAGACGGCGGAGCGGAGTCCGCGGCAGATTTGTCCCTCGAGAGTGTCGAGTTGGGAGTCGGTGAAGAGGCCGAGCTGGAGAGTGAAATGTTTCCCGATGAGGAGACCACGGATGACCCTGATTATGCGGGATTGAGTTAGTGGGGATGTGGAAAGGGCGGTGATGAGGGATGCAGTGGTACGTTTGAGTTCTTGCCAATGTTTGGTGAAGTTGAGGGAGGTGTTCAGTTCTACCCCTAGGACGCGGTATGTGTCCTTGGGGCCTATGGAGGGGATGGGGGCCGGTGAGGAGTTTAGGAAGATGAACTGTGATTGCAGGCGGGATGCTAGGAGGGTAGTGTTGGCGGGGGTGAGGGCGTTGCCTGTACGCTAGAGGGCGCCGGTGATGCAGCATTTGCGGATGTTGACGGTCATGCCCGTGTAGGCGCTGAAGAGGGAGAGTTTCCTGAGCTGGATGGTCATGTTGGGGGTCGAGCCTGTGGCGAGGCTGAGGTCGTCCGCGAAGCCGTGTCCCGGGTAGGTGGCTGTGGGTTCTGTGGGGTCAGCGTTAGTGGCGGGGGGGCCTGGGCGGTAGCCCCGGCTTCCCACCGTGAGCCAGCGAAGGAAAGGTTCGAGGAAGAGGGTGAATAAGAAGGGGGAGAGGGTGTCGCCCTGGAGGGTACCGCGATGTCGATGGAAGGGGTGGGGCCGTGGGGAGTAATATATGCTGTGGTTGAGACTCCGTATAGGTGTTCGCATGTGTCGACAAAGGTTGGGGGCATACCGAGTTGACGCATGTGTTTGAACATGATGCGGTGGTCCGCTGCGTTAAAGGCACCTTTGAAGTCCGCGTACATGACGTAGATGTCTTTGCTGTGGAGCTTCGCATCCTCCATCGTCGTAATGAGGGAGGATAGGGCGTCGTGGATGCTGCGGTGTTGTCGGAAGCCGTCCTGTTGGTCGCTGAGAATGCCGTGGGTTTCGGCGTACTTCGAGCCCGCATCTTTGATTAGTGCTGTCCAGAGTTTAAGGAGGTTGTTCATGAGGGCGATAGGGCGGTAGTTATCGAGGAGGGAGGGGTCGCCTTTTTTATGTAGGAGGCAGGTTGTGCTGTGGCACCATTCAGGAGGGGTGTAGGATTTATGGGCGAGGAGGGAGAGGAGAGAGAAGAGGGCGGAGCGGGTCGCCGGGGGCATGAATTTAATTATTTCATTGGGGATACCGTCGGGGCCGGGGGCTTTGCCGGTGCCTAGGGAGTTGATGGTTTTATCGAAGGTGTCGCGGGTAATCATGTCGGCGAGGGTGAGAGAGGGGTCTCCGCGGGGTTCGATGGTAAAGTTGTCGGGGTTGTTAGGGAGTTCCCATGGGGGGGTGGGGAGTTCGGGGGGGTGGCGCGGTCGAGTTCGTTAGCGAAGTGAGTGTGCACCGCGTCAATGACGGCTGAGGGGGAGGATGCGGTAGTGTTATCGGGTTTGGTAATGCGGTGGAGGGTGGAGGTGGTGCCGGCGGGGGGTAAGAGGCCACCCTTAATTTTTAATCGGCGGTGAGATAGTTTGGGGCAGGCGTCATAGGCATTGTTGGCTCGAGTTTTTATTTTATTAATTTTATCCATGTTGGTGGTGTGAAGTAGGCGGCGGATGCGTGCTTGGCATTGTTGTTTGATGGCGTCAGGGGGGAGAAAGTCGGTTGTGTTTAATAGGGTTTGGGCGATGTGGAGAGGGCCTTTGTGTTTGTTGCATTTACGTAGAGCAAGTATTTGCGTGCGTGTTTTTTTTGGGAGCCAAGTGGGGGTGTAGGTGTCTTGGGTTGGGCGTGGTTTTTTGTCGGGGAGGAGGGGCCAGATTGTGGCTGCGAGCAACCGAAGTAATTGCTGTAGATACTCCCTCGCAAGAACATTAATGCATCCCACAATGCCCCCCATCAAATGAAAGCTACGAATTTGCTGCATTCCTAAAAATCCAGCCGGTGATCTTCTAGTAAAGTTCAATTCAACTCTTAGAACGTAGTGCAAGCTTGGTGGTGCCGTATTGACATCTCATCATCTTTCGCGGATGGTGGCAAAGTTCTTCGATGAATGGAACCGGCCTTAAAACTGCCGTAGTGATACGCTGACGACAACTGCTCATCAAGTTTCTCATACGGGTACATGTACTTGAAACATGCCGTGACTCGCACCCCGTGATGACGTGTACTGTGGCCACTCGCAACTCTCCGCCACTCTCGCTTCCTGATCGCTCGAGCAGCAGTCAGCACACACCTGCTGATTCAAAACCTGACGCTTGGAACCCCTCACGCCCCGCTGCCGATCGCACTACATAGTCGATACCCGTAGAAAAATCGGAAGGAGAGACAGGCGGACACACGGACAGACAGTTATACCGTAACTCTAAATATGGCGCCCTTAGTAAAGAGCGTCAGCACCCACCCATCAACGACTGCCGCGCTGCGACCTCCCTTAGCCCCCCACTGTCGTGTATGGCCCATGCAGCAGCCGCTTGGGAAATTTTCTTCTCTACTGATTAGATGTAGCACGTCAGGCCGCCGTGCATCAAAGTGGGTTGGCAACACAGCGGTGTCTGCTGCGGCACCGGACGTCTTCGCTCTCGACTTCGACGGCGTTATCGTCGACTCTGAGCCCGAGGTAAGCCTGCCTCCCCTCAGCAGATCGCTCCCGGAGTCCTGAGTTGTTCAGAAAACTTAACTTGCACCAATCCTAGCTGTGTTGATATTAGTGTAGACGAGGTGTTACGCAGTGGATGGTTTGTTCAGTGAAAATCTGTTCACCCTACTCGTTTATTTTTGCTTTTATTATGCGACGAGTGTTCTTTGAGGTAAATGCTCCACCTCTTACACGTAACGTTGCAGGTGTCGTGCAATGGACTGTTGGCCGGGCAAGCACTGTGGCCAGACGTGTTCCAGGGCACTGAGCAACCTGGGCGGAAACAAGAGGTGCTAGCTGGACTACGAGATTGCCGCCCTCGGCTGGTGAAAGGGTTTGAGGCTATGGTGATGGTGAGGTCGCGACTTTCCTTAGGGTAGTTAAATACCCTGTATATCAATTCTCAAACCCTAGACCGATGCCAAGGCACTCCACAGCTCCACCGTTGTGAATGCTTACTATCGTTGGAAACGGTGTGTATGGTACTACGGTTGACTCGATATCTGCTGCAGGCGCGTCTGCTGGTCGAGAGCTCCGGTCACAAGTCGGATATCCTATCGGATTGGGAGGAGCTCAAGCAGCGCTCTCTCGACAGGCGAGCCGCGATCCTTTTCTGCTGCGCGCATCAATGTATTCCTAGATAAAACCTATCATAAATAAGCCCTAAATTACACACCTGCAACGCGGGTGCCAGTAATTGTTTCGTGTGTCGTAGTAGACTTCGACGACCTGCAGTCGTAGCAACGCGAGGTGATTGATCGAATGTCCGGGGGCGCTCTGTGAAAAATCAGGTGGGACTGTAGCGAGGATGACTTGGACGCGGCGTTCAAACGGACGCGCGCCGAACAGATGGAGAGCGACCCGAAGGCGTGGCTGAAAGGCAGCAAGCCTTACAAGGTAACTAAACAGTCACTGCGCCAAGGTTCGTGATACAGCAGGGCGGTGTAAGAAACTTATGGTCGGTTGAGCCAAAGATAGTCAGCGCGTCACTATATTTTCCTCGACCTACGTTGAAGCTTTCCATCAAGGAAGGGTCGGAAACTGGAGCAGCATCAGTTTAAACCTCGTTCCGAGTACAATACGGGTACAGCAGTGACATCGCGGACCTATTTCCTCGGCTATGTCGTCATTTTTCCAAGGTTCATGGTTTTTAATTGATCATGTCGACGTCACATTTAAATGCCGCGGCAATATTCGGTAGTCCTTCGCTTATTTATGGCGTATTTGCGATATTTGCTCATCTTTCTTCCGGTGCGTTTACGACGTTGTGCGCCAATTTGATAATCTTCGCGTAGGTTTTGCCACCGCCCACTTAATTCAGCGCGCGTTTATGTATTCACACGTCAAAACGCTGACCGGACTATATAGAGTTTACAGCTAAATTAAGTAATCCTACTTAGGAAGACTCGAGTAGCCTTTAAATATGCCAACGTAGCCCTCAACTAGTCCCAAAAAATAGTTGGTGCCCCTACTTCACAAAGAATGTCGTTCACTGCTCAATTCAGCTTGTCACAAAACGAGCAAGACTTTCTTTTTGACGCAGGGAATGATCGACGCGCTTCGTCACTCCCCCAACCCCGTCTACTTCGCATCCTCAAAGGTACAGGTGCCCGACCCACAGTCGATAATAGTCCCCCCCCCCTATTTCACTAATAACCGACGCCCGCAGCGTGTCACCTACACCGCACCTTCCCAACTTGCTTCACCGAATGTCAGTACAAAACCACTTCGCGACCTTTCTCTTTACACGGATGTCGCATATCATGTACTTGCGCCGTTGCGCCGACCACGGTTAGTTACGTCGAGTCGGTGCCTTGCGCTGCAGTCCGGCGCGCTCGTGAGCCGCATCCTTCGCGACAATTTGGGGTTGGACGTCCCGGACGACTCGCCGCGCGTCTTCGCGGGCCTCTTACCCCCAAACCAAGCAAAGGCGGCCGCCCTCAGGTGCGACCGCCAAAGATGATATTATGCTGATGCTGTGGCATGCCTCCCTGTTCCTCGGGCATGTTAGGTTGTGTCCTCAGTTCGTCTCTATGCTTGGTGGTCTCCACTGCTTTTTCTTGTAAGAATTTCTTAAATACTATTCGAGCACCCGCCCCCCACGTCTCACCCTTTCACTTTGCGATGAAATCGAAATCGCGATTGATTACAAAATAGCATTGCGCAAAGCGAATATTTTTCTTTGGGCCCGCTCCTTACTAACGAAGGGGCGCCTTTTCCGTCAGCCGGGGATCAGGCCACTCTCCCCACTCCGAACCTGGTTTAAGCATCGATCACTGAATGCGGCAGTAGCCATTGTAGCCCGCCCACTGTCATGGTGGTGGCTTCGTCATGGTGGTGGCTTCGTCATGGTGGTGGCGTTCGATTATTTGGCGGTCTTACTTTGTCCGAAATGTTTCAACTAATATTTCGAAGGTTTTAGCGTATGTGTAAATAATTCACAAAGAATTGACATGCGCGTCAACAAATACCCAGGTGCATGCCACCACCTAAACCCTGGTTTCGGATAGAGCGCACCAATGATTCATTGGTATTATTATTTGTAGGCGAATCAAGCAACAGCACACTCCTTTTCACCCATCGTGCCGCCTCTCAACGTTCGCCGTGGCTTTGCTAAAGTGTTGCCATTGTGTCAATCACCAAAACATCTTGACCACGAGTGCTTCCCTTTTGTCCAGGGACATCGCCGCCCGCCCCGTGTCTCAAACGCCAGGCGCCAAGCTCCACTTCATCGACGACCGCTTTGAGACCTTGCAGGTGCGCCTCGTGTCCCACCCTGCCTCCTTTTTCTGCCTCTAACTCTGCGCCTCGCCACTTCCCTTGTCATACGATGTGGGCAATCAATGTGGTTCAAGCTGCGCAGCCAGTGTTGTGAGCGGGTGGCCATGGCTGTGCACGTCAGGCGATGTCCGAGGGTGTTGGGGGAGGCGTGGCGCCGTGGAAGTTGTACCTCGCGGCCTGGTGAGGCTGGCATCTCCCCCAAAGAAACCCCAAAACCCTTCGCCTTGGGTGTCATAATATATACACGTTGATTTTTTCAAGTCCAACCCCACTAAACCCTAAACCCGTCCAATGGCGACCGACGGGCCCATGTCTTCGCCCTTTGTTGTATTTATGTGGGGTTTGTTCCCTTTGGCTGTGCACTCTAATGTGCATTTACGCGTCGTCTTAAAATTTAAGAAATGCATTTGTTTCTCAATGTTTTGTTTGTGACTGCGTTTTTTTAGCACGGCCATTACCAGTTGATGGTTTGTGCCCAAGCGCCGCGCTACATGTATCACAAGAACCACTGTATAGGAATGAGGGCGGGGGGGAGGGGGGGACGTCACGGAATTCAAGACACGGCAGGGAGGGGCTCGACATTGTGCAGGGACACAGTGGAGAAAACACGTGAGAACACGAGGGCGGCATTGGTGGTGCTTGATGAACACGATTGTTATGGTCCTTTCATTGTAAACTAATCTTTGAAGTGCTTGTTATTCATGTACCCTCAACACAACCCCACCGTGGGGATCAGGAATACGCACATTTAAAGACGCCTATTGTTTGTCATCCATTTGTTGTACCATTCCCTTGGTCCCCCCTTCCCTTTTCCCATGTCCACATTTCTATGGTGCTTCTTGTAATCAGTTTTTACCATTGCACATTTGTTAATCGACATGAATGAAGCCTAACTAACCTAAAACGACGGAAAGCGAGGGCACGTGACGACTACTTCACACTCTCGAAGTGCTGTCCAAACCATTTTGAGATTGAAATTGGAATTGAAATTGCTTACAACATGTATCGGGTGAGACCGGCTCTTGTCTTTGGGCCCTCCCAACTTTGCCATTCAAAAAACTCATAATAAGCTGAGGCTAACCGCCTAAGTCCAGCCTCTCCAGAGTGTGGTGGGGGCTATTACTACCCCCCCGGGGGGGGAGTTCTCGCGCGTGACGGTGACTGCGGCGGCGGTTCGGCAGGGTTAGATGCGTGTTTGGTATGTTGGGGAACGGCGTGTGGTCGCGCGTGAATTGAGGCAGTAAATGAGAAGGAGGCGGTGCAACCATTGGACAGTGTGCAAGTGGAGCTGTGGGAGGATGCGTGTGCTGGCAATATGTATTTTATAGATGATTGTATCTCCAAACCAATTTGTCGCATTTGAGGTACCAAATCCGATAGAGCGCATGGTAATCGGGACAGGGGAATATATTAAGTTTGGGAAAGTGGTATATTATGCTTAGGATGGATACGCTTTCTGAAAGGTGCTACGCCCCTTAATTGAGAGAGTGGAGGTATGTGGGTGAGGTGTGCAGGGGGTACAACACGGAGGAGGAGCGGCAGGCGGCGCGCGCGAATGGGATCACCGTTCTGAGTCTGGAGCAATGCTGTGAGCTCATAAAGTGGGGCGTGGTGATGGGGGTGAGACGCCCGTTGCCCTCCCAGGAGCAGCATAAGGTCAAACAGCAGTCTCGTTGCTTGACGTTAATTTCCCGGGGTCGAGTTTTCGGAAGGATGTGGGGGTGGGGGGGGCGAGGGGGTGTGCATGGAATGAATAATTTATAGTGCATTCAGTGGACTCCAACGGTGATCACTTCAGAGAATACCGTTTTGATTAACTGTGGCGATTTGTATCGACCTTCTTCTCGTCAATCTCAGTGCGCGCGCGCGCGCGCGTGTGTGTGTGTGTGTGTGTGTGTGTGTGTGTGTGTGTGTGTGTGTGTGTGTGTGTGTGTGTGTGTATTAGTGTGGGTTTGCCTGCGTGTGTGTGTATGTATGTGTTTGTGTTTGCGTGTGTGTTTCATTATGTGCGTGTGTGTTTATTTTCTGTTTATAGCTGTGTTTTGGTGTGTATTTGTGTTTGTGTATCACTGGATTTCGCTCTGTGTTTGTGTGCTCTCTATTTGCAACTCTGTGATTGTGTCTGTGAATGATTTTCTTTGTGTAAATGTGCATGTGTGTTTGTGCGACTGCTTGTGTTTTGTGTACGTGTGTTTGTGTATGTGTGTCTGTATGTGTGCGTGTGTGTGTTTGTGTGTCTGTATGTGTGTGTGTGTGTGTGTTCGAGGGGTAATGCGTAAAACTAATAGTCACAAATATATAGTAAATTATAGCTATAGTTGAATCGAAAGTGGGCCTCTTTGACTGTAGCGTGGTCAAATGGCGCCTTCGTTGCTCACCTTTCGTGTGCTGTCTGCGTGACAGGTGGACGACGGGTGCGAGCCCGAAGCGGACGAAATAACGCATTAGCATTCCGGACATCAACATGGTGGGCCTCTCAAGTCTTTCCTTCAGTGGATCTTGATATCGCGCATTCAAGTAGCTCGCGATTGATTGTGGTTGCATTGACGACATTGCCTGCCATGCTGACTGTGCAACTGTGATGAGGGAAAAAAATGGTTGCATGACAATGCGTGGCCCTCACAAATTGCAAACAAGCCGACAGTCAGAGCATATACATTTTCCGCCCATGCTGCATAAAATGGTTCACTGATGTCGCGAGACGACTGCCCCTTGTTCACCGTCGTTCCACGACATTTCTTTTCGGAATTTCATCGTGATATTTCAATTGAATGGGACAGTAAGTAAAATAATAAGTAGAACAATGCATGCTTCATATTTGCACGAGCAACAACTATTTGAATGGGACTCTTGTGCGTTTGCTTTTTAGTGTGCGTATGAAAGGCGCATTGTCAATAGATGGAGCAAAGTTTTGAGCGCGATTTATTTAACATGTTTTATATCCCATCAAGAATTATGAAATGTTATTCAATGGGAAGTTAAGCACATACGTATGCTTGCTCTGCAAGTGAGCTTCTCAATGGGATTTCTATGCCAACCATATCATCTTAGCAA
>JAPMLY010001789.1:57500-76080 GCA_026401115.1 Tetraselmis chui
TACATTTGTATTTGGTCGAAACATGTACTAAATACATATGAATAGTTTATAATAGCTGTTGGTAGCTTATAACCACTAAGTATTACTTAAAACAGTCCCCCTAAAGATACGGGGTGAAGCGTTGCATTGGGTCCGCTCCTCCAACGATCACACTTCTGTGTCTCGTGAGTGCAAGTCATGGGAGTGGTTTGGTGAGCATGTCTGACACCATCCGCTTTATTATGGGTAGGTACCTCAACTTGAATGTTCCTAGTTCCACGTGGCCCTTATGGAAGTGCCACTTCATGTCCATGTGCTTGATCTTCTCGCTGACCAAAGCGTTTTGAGAGTAGGCGATCGCGCTTTGCTTGTCCTCCCAAATGGTAATGGTCCCACTGACTGGTTCGTTGAAGATCTCCCCCGTGAGCTAGCGGAGGTGGATATCCTCCTTGATGAGTTGATGGCGACTATTGCTGAGAAGTAATCAGCCTCGCATTTAGATTGCATGTCTCATGTTTCGACGTGTAGCTAACATGGTCTCGGTCGAGTGAAAAAGCGTAACCGGATTATGACTTCCGCGTAATGTTGTCACTTGATTGCCCAATCTGCTTCCGCGAAGCCCGTAAGTTGGAGGTTGTAGTTCGTACCCCCCTCCCCCCCCCAACGTCGGTCGCAGGTCAATAGTCCCCTTAAGGTAGGGCACTACCTGATGCACCGCTTGGAGGTAAGCATTTGTGGGGCTGGCTTGAGGAGAGTTAAGACTGCTCGATGTTGTAGAAAGACCGGGCCGCGTACGGACTGCCGCGTATTGCAAGCTGCCCATGAGGATCGGATAAACGTCCTTTTTCACCGCAGTGCGGAGAGGCGAATCCACGTGCGCGAGACCGGACATGAAGCCGTGGTCCATCGGTAACGATGACGGCTTGCAGTCCATCATGCTATGCTTGACCATGATATCCTACACACACTTCGACTTGTCCATCGATATAGTGCGGGTAGTCGTGTCTCGAGTGAAGTGCATACCCATGAGATGAGATGGCTCACCCAAGTCCTTGATATAAAACATGGCTAGTTGCGTTCTAAAGTTGCGTCTAAAGTTGCGTCTAAAGCGCGTTCAAAGTTGGGTCTAAAGCGCAATCAACCATTATGCGTCGTTGCATGCGGCTGAGATGTCATCCACTTAAAGTGCGATCATAATTGCGAGAACGGTCTTTGTCCTAAAAATTATGTATATGCACGGGTCCCACATGCATTACTGCCACCCGTTGTCGACAAGGTAGTCCCGCAGCGGAGTGTTTAATTCGCTTGAAAATTGTATAGGGTCGTAAAGACAACGCTTGCGGTGGTATGCTGTCACAACGCCGTCCACAAAGCCAAGAGGCTGACGCATGTACACATCCTCCTTGATGAGTGCATATAAGAATGCATTGTCGATGTCCGGCTGATAGAGTTCGAGGTCCATGGCGGTAGCAATGGCAAGGAACAATCGAAGGTTGACCACTCTGATTAGCGGGGAGAAGGTCTATGTGTAGTCATGACATGCTCTCCGGCTGCAGCCCTTGCTCACAAAGCGAGCTTTTGGATATTCATCTTTGGCTTACCGAGCGTCCACTTAAAGAGCGCAGCATATAATGCCGCGCATGACGACAAGATGTGGTTCAGGCTGTCACATGCGCTGCACTTTGTCGATAGGCCACGACTACCGCGACCGCCACAACCGAAGTGGCCACGCCCCCCCATGTTGACAATGGCCAGCAACAATGTCATATCCTAGCCATTTAGCTAAGTGCTAGTATCTGACATTATTTATTTCCTCTAAATGGTACCTGTATCTTAGCGATATTCAGTGACTCTTTTATTGTCATCACGGCAGTACAATTGTATCGCCGTATTTTCCCTCGACAGTACAGAGTTACTAGCAGTATCTCTTCTAGATAGTTCTCTTCTAGATATTTCTAAGAGCTTGTGTGATAAGGTTAGATAGACGGTACGGGTAACCTGAGTTAAAATGTATCACTAGTAATAGTTTGGTTTAGTTAGCAGACAGCACAAGCTACAGGTTCTAAGGCTGTTTCTAGAACACATGAGGTGTGGATATTTAAGACGGGGACTTACTGGCAGAGGGAGAGACCGGTACAGAATAGAATCACGCCACACCCAGATTGTAAGAAACCCTGTTCCAAAGACAATCTTACTAATTCTCTCTACGCTGTATAATTAGATCCAGAGATTAGGTTCTACTATTAGTCTAAGGTTGCCAACTTAGCGCACCTCACACGTGGTTTCGGAGCCTCAGAACAGCTAGACGAGACGAAGATGTCTAACCGAGCAGGAGAGAGACTACCAGAGGAAGTTGATGGTCGACCAGAGGGGGCGCCTTCTGGGCCGACACAACCGACGTCGACAGATGGTAGAAGACAGACAGTGCGAGAAGGATCGAGTCCCACGATGGAGCCTATGTCGTACACGTCACCGAGATGCTACAACGACTAAGTAACCGAGTTGACACTTTTTCGACTGAGCTATCTCAACTGCGTGACCACGTCGACAACGGTTTCAGACATTTTGAAGGACGAGTGAACAGAAGCCGAGAAACGGAGAATTTTCTTCGAGGAGAACAATTGAGATCGGAGAGGACGCGAGAGATGCCAAGCATGATGCCGAACGATGTCAAACCAGCCAAGATCAAGAGCATCGCTACGACTAACATCGACGAGCTGAGAAACTGGTTCCGACATGCACGAGGGTATCTACGGTATCACAGCGTTAACCCTGAAGAGCAAAGAGGAGTGTACTGGGTATCTGGCTTTCTGGAAGGACCACTATCGAAGTGGTGGTACTCCCAAGTTGCGCAGACTGGAGATGAAGTCGGTGGAGGATTTTCCGGAGTTTCTGAGATGGAGAAATCCTTAATTCAGGAATTCTGCGGAAGAACACCGGCGGAACAAGCGAGATTGAATTTGGACAAAGCGAGACAGAAAACCACGGTCCTGAAGTACGCGAACTATTTTCGAGAACAATTATTGGAGCTTCCTCACCGTCACGAAGAAGATAACGTACATGATTTCCAGCGCGGTTTGAGACCCTCGATTCATAAGGAGGTTGCCCTGAAAAACCCTAAGACCCTACACGAGGCGATTCAAGCAGCTCTGCGAGCGGAGGCAGCGGAGACCAAGATTGAGACGACCCAACGCTCGACATGCCGACTGAACGCCATCGAAGAAGACAACGACTTTTCAGAGGCAGTGGAGGAGATCGACAGTGAGTCGGAGGAAGATTCGCATGGCGCGACCGAAGAAAAGCCGCGGGAGCTGTACGAGATTATACGCCTCACTCAAGAGGAGGTCGACAGATTTAAGAAGGAGGGCAAGTGCTTCATTTGCCACAAGAAGGGACACATCGCTATCGACTGCACAGACAGAAAGAACAAGAAGAATGACAGAACGAGGAAATCCTGGCCGGGAAAGTGAGACCTGAGTCGGCAGCTCGCTGCAGGATGAGGTTTCGTCTCCTACAGCGACTCAGGAAGAGACCAGAACAGAAGAAGTACGAGACCCGTTACCTCAAACGACATTGAGGCCAGTCTTTAGGAGCAAGGACTTTAGCGACTGGATGATGAATAGGGAGTATTTCCTGAAGTACTCTCAGACCTACGGACCTTTCGACTTAGATGGAGCTAGCGATAATGACGGCCTTAATTCTCAAGTGGCGGAGGATTTTTGCTGTCCGGAGCGCCCGTTTCAGGAGAGAGATTTACAGAAGTACCGGAGAATTTGGCTAAATGCGCCATTTAATGAATTGGAAGATTTTTGGGGCCATTATTTGCGGAGTAAACTGCTTCATCCCCATCTGCGAGCGGTTATAATGGTTCCAAAATGGAGGGCAAAACCATGGTTCAAGCTGCTGCGAAATTTCCGACTTGTCGACGAGCTGGCGGCGAAAGAACATGTGTTTACCTGCCCCACGAACGTTGGAGTAGAAGGAAGAAGGCAAGATGTTGGACCGACAAGATGGACGACGCAAGTCTACGTCGACGACACCGATCGAGTTCGATTTCTGCCTCATAATCTACAGAATCCCCCGAAGACCTACTGGACTCACTCGACGACTCTTGTTACCGATGGCCGACGAGTGTTACTAGCGAAAGAGGACACTGGCATGGTCTGGTTTCCTGGTGGCAAACAGGAGATTGAAGACGCGACCCCGGAATACACAGCAGTGCGAGCTCTTACGGAGACAACTGGATTTAAGGTGAGCGAAACAAATTTACGCCTTTTAGGAGCGGAGTCTTCCGGACAAAATAAGCACTACGTGTATATCGCTCGCGTTCGACCCGGATCGATACCGGACGCTACGTCAACTTCTTCGGCAGTATGGGCTACCTGGAAGGAATTAATTTCGGCACGGCGTACGGGTTATCTAGTCTGTGGAGAACAGCAGTTCCCTCTTCGTTACGAGACTTTTGGTAAACCGATCGACGGGTGGATGAACAAGAACGTCCGACTAGAAGACAGTGTTCTTGCGACGCTACATGTATCCACAACCCAGTCTGGAACAAGTCTGTTAGTGTTGGGAGGCACCTTACGCGGACATCGATGCCGTATTTTGGTTGACTCTTGCGCTTCGGAAAATTTCTGCAAGGCTGAGTGGGTACGGGAGCATCACATCCCGACGGTACTGGAGAGAAATACCGGATAAAATTGGCAGATGGTAGTACAACTACGACTCGCCAGCGACTACGGAATGAAGTGCTCACAGTAGGGACCCTGGACATACGTATGGACGCAATTACGACAGAACTGGATAAATTCGACATCATCCTCGGTCAACCTTGGTTACAAGCCGTCAACTCGGATATAGATTGGTCTACTAAAACGATTCGCGACCGTAAAACTGGCGAAGCTATGGTGTCTGGCGACGAGTACACCGTACATGTGACAGTACATCACTTGGAGGCGGATGCGATGGCAAAGCTGCTTAGACAACAACCAGCAGACCTCTTCGTGATTGGACTACGAGAAGTACATGACGCGGTCGACGACATCACCACTGACCAACAACCTGAGTGGACGACTTCGTTACGAGATTCCCTGAATGAGTTTACGGACATTATCAAGGAGCCTGACGGTCTACCGCCAACTCGCGAGTGTGACTTTGAAATTAATTTGGAGTGCGATGAACCACCCAAGGAGCGAACGTACCGTATGTCACCAGCAGAACTCCGGGAGGTTCAAGTACAGTTGCAAGACTTACTCGCAAAAGGCTGGATTCGTCCGTCTAAATCTCCGTACGGTGCCCCGATTTTATTTGTACGCAAGAAGGATGGTACCATGCGTATGTGCGTAGACTACCGGAAACTCAACGACCTCACGAGGAAAGACCGAACACCGTTGCCCCGGATTGATGAGTTACTCGACTCGCTATATGGGGCTCACTATTTCAACACGCTGGACCGGTATAAAGGCTATCATCAAGTTCGAGTCAAGGAGCGCGACATACATAAAACAGCATTCCGAACTCATTACGGATTGTTCGAATACTGCGTTCTACCCTTTGGACTTTGTAATGCCCCAGCTGGATTCCAAGCGATGATGAATCGAGTTTTGGCCCCGTATCTTGGCAAGTTCTGCGTGGTATATCTAGACGACGTGTTGATCTACAGTAAGACGGCCGACGAACACCTCGAGCATATTCGACTCGTGTTACGAGAGCTGCAGCGACACCGTTGCATATCAAACTCTCTAAGTGTTACTTCGGACGATCGAGCGTCAATTTTCTTGGGCATGTGGTGGAAGCTGGACAGATCCGAATGGACCCCGACAAGGTTGAGGCAGTACAGAATTGGCCCCGACCGAAATCTGTGACTGAAGTACGTGGATTTCTGGGACTTGCTGGATATTACCGGAGGTTTATCAACCAATTCGCAACCCTAGCAACCCCATTAACGGACCTGACCAAGAAGACACCGGAATTTCGCTGGACTCCTCAAGCCGAGTCAGCATTCGAGCAAATTAAAGACGCGATGGTACGTGCACCAGTACTGGTAATTCCTGACACTTCTCCTAATGCAAGGTACACACTGTACACAGATGCTTCTGGATTTGCAGTAGGAGCTGTGTTGTTACAAGACCAAGGTATTGGATTACAACCTGTTGCGTACCATGCTCGAAGGATGAACAAGCATGAGGTACACTATCCTGTCCACGAACAAGAGCTACTGGCAGTTCGCGACGCTCTACTGAAGTTCCGTTGCTACTTAGATGGCGCGGCGGGATTTACAGTAATTACGGACCACGACACGTTGCGACACTTCTTTCGGCAGCGCGATTTGTCTACTCGACAGGTGCGATGGCTTCAAGTTCTAGCACCTTACCAGCGACAGATGGACATCGTATACAAGAAGGGAGCAGTCAACTAGGCAGACGCTCTGTCTCGCCGACCTGACCTGAAGGACTCATTATAGAAGCTGCAACTGTTACGCGATTGGACCAACGACGAAGCAGAATGCGAGTTACACGCGCAGATTTTTTCCCTGGAATCCCGGTTACATCCTGACTCTGGACTTCATGCGGAAATCAAAAGCGCTTACGATTCGGAAAAATATCTGCTTACCCTGAAATCTCTGCCTACCTGGCTGGTACGTCAATCTAATGGACTCTTGTACGCCTACGGAACAAGACTGTATGTTCCGAACGTCTCTACATTGCGATCAAGAGTACTGTACGAACTACACGACGCACCGACCGCGGGACACCCTGGTATTATTCGACTATTGGCAGCAGTAACCCGGACGTTTTGGTGGCCTAACATGAAGCGGACAGTACAACACTATGTACGCAGCTGTGTTACCTGTCAACGCAACAAGGCAGCGCGACACAAGCCTTATGGACTCCTTCAATCGCATGAGGTACCGACCAGGCCCTTTGAGCATGTATCGCTTGACCTGATTACGGACCTTCCTGAGTGCGATGGGTATGATGCTGTGGTGGTATTCGTCTATATGCTTACGAAACGGACGATTGTCGAGCCAATTACGAAAACGATTACAACGGAACAATTAGCAAAAATTATGCACCGCGCTGTTTTTCGGCATTTTGGCTTACCACGGAAATTAATATCCGATCGAGATCCCCGGTTTATGAGCGACTTCTGGCAAATCCTATTTAGGGCTGTTGGCACCAAGCTTAATATCTCTACGAGCTATCACCCCCAGACAGATGGCCAAACTGAACGAGTAAATCAGACATGGGAGCAAGTCATACGATGCTATGTGCACCCCTTGCACGACGACTGGGTTCAACACCTTACCAACGTGGAGTTCGCGATCAACGCAGCGGTTTCTACGTCAACGACTATGTCTCCATTTAAGGCGACGCTAGGATTTGAGCCGACATCTCCAACGACGGCTACATTTGAAGATAACGAGCCTAGCCGTACTTTACCGGAGCAAGTGAAGATTCTGGTCGAGATGCACAGATTTGCCCACGACTGCGTCAAAGCAGCCCATGCACACATACAAGACGCTGCAAATCGGCACCGGTTACCAGTACCTTTTACATTTGGCGACAAGGTTAAGCTCAAGGCGACAAATCTACGGTTTGTACAACAGCCATGTTCTAAACTACGCGACCGCTACATTGGACCGTTTCTCATTACGGAGGAAGTTTCCCCGGTTGCATTTCGGCTTAAGCTACCCCCTGGAGTACGGATTCACGATGTTGTACACGCCAGTCTATGTGGCGGTTAGCCTCTGAAAGCTAAACGCTAGCACAAATCTGTTCTAGTCTGTCTAGTTCTGTTGTTGCAAGATGGCAAAATGATGTTGTCGAGAGGCAATTGATGAAAGATGTTTCACTGCTGTACTTGGGCAGTAGATGTTGTAAATGAACAAAGGAATTGTTAAAAGGTTCTGTCACCTCCCTCTACTGCACTGGGCTTAAATAGGTTTCAGCCAGACTAGTCACGCCTGCAAGCTACGCTTACGTGTCAGGCGTTAGTGCTGCTCAATCGTTGTCATCCGCCTCGAGACGCGGCCTGCCTAGCATTGGGTTTCACGACGCGGCTCCTTCTGCATTAGAGAGCTCGTTCTGGCGCGTCATCTGGCTAGTTAGATTAATTATGCATATCTGTACGTACCGGGAGGTACTGGTCGTACTGTAGCATCAGCACCATTACAATATTGCAGTAGCGACGTACCCACGAGTATACGTCCATCCTGTGGAAAAGCACGAATTGATATCCGTAACGAGTACCTGTACAATGTCCTGCAATGTACTGTTGCAGGACTGTACTCGTCACACTCGTACCCTCCCCCTCTTGACAGATCAATGAGGCCGCCGCGAGGCAGACCTCCGTGGTTCTTGGCTCCTTTACTGAAGCAGTTACTGGGACTCAGGAATGCGCGCTGGGTGAGCGTGCATGAAGTCAATGTACGCCTGAGTCTTGGCGAACTTGCGCCATTGGGGCGTCTCCAAGAATTCTTGTAACGCAACTGTTCGATGCACCTCGTTCAAACGGTGCCAGACAGGTGGAATGTCGTCATCACTGAAGTGCGTCATGAAGAGCAAATATTTGCCTCGTCGCCCTGGTAGCGACTTGATGCACACAGCAGAGATGTGTGAGACGTCGAACTCCTCGTCGTCTCCTTCAGGTACTGTTACCGGGACAGCTGGTCGTAGTGGAGCGGTAGAGCAGGGCCGTAAGTTATTAACGTGGAACACAGGATGTAAGCGTACTGTCGCTGGTAGTTTCAATCTGTAACTGTGTTTTCCAATCTGCTCCTCCACTGGAAAAGGGCCAAGCTGTCTGTCTCTGAGTTTCCTGTTCGGTTGTCCTCTGAGAAAAAGATTTGCTGTGACGACTGACACCTTGTCTCCCTTAGCGAAGTGTGGCGCTGTAGACTGTTCTGTGCGCGCCTGCATCTCGTCCTTATGTAGCTGTAACACAGAGCGTACCAGGCTGTGTATTTCCTGTAACAACTTCAACCGTTCTGTTGCGTCTTGCGAAATTGGAATCGATGGTCGCATGCTGAAGAGCAGGTCAGGAGGCTCCTCAGGAGAAAAACCAAAGTTAGCCTCGAACGGTGTGTGCTCAATTCCGAGTGCACGCGAAGCATTGTACGCAAACTCCACTTGTGGTAAAAGTGTCGACCAGTCAGAGCCATCATAGCAACAGAAGCAACGAAGAAGCTGCTGAAACGTGCTGTTCACGCGCTCTGTCAGTCCGTCTGTTTCTGGGTGTCGGCTGGTAGACATGTTCAGACGCGTTCCAAGGCGTCTCCAAAGTGTCTGCCAGAAGGCGCTGACAAATTTCGGGTCGCGGTCGCTGATTAGCACACGGGGAAGTCCATGTAAGCGGTAGACTCCCTGTAAAAACAAAGTTGCAGTTTCTTCGGCAGTAATCGACTCTGTGCATGGCAGAAAATGGGCCATTCGAGTTAGATGGTCTACTACAATCAGCACACTGTTAAAGCCGTTGCTCTCAGGCAAGTGTGTCAAGTAGTCAAGACCAACTGTGTGCCACGGTCTGGGTGGAACAGGCAATGGGTAAAGAGTCGCGGCCATCTGCGGTCGAATCTTCGCTCGTCGGCACACGACGCAGCGTTCACAAAAATCTTTCACATCTTGGCGGATTCGTTTCCACCAGAATCTGTCGAGTGCTTTAGCAAGAGTGCTAGCAACTCCTCTGTGACCAGCTGACGAACTTTCGTGCAGCTCTGTGATCAATCTCAGTCGGAGCTCAGAGTTCTGTGGAATACAGAGGCGATTGAGACGCCAAAAGTACCCATCTCTGGCTTCTATCCGGCTGTCTTTTGTCCACTCACCATCGTCCCCATAAAACGAATCTCGTGAGAACCCCTCGCGAATGAGATCAGCGAACTCAGGGCTCAGCTGCAACGCGTTAACAGTCAGTGAATTTAACTGTGCGTCTTCAAACAGCAGCTGGGACTTCCGTCGTAATTCTCGATCTGACGGAACCTCGCCATCCCAAAATAAGGGTACTGTGGCCTGAGGTACGAAGTCTGGACGCCGGCTTAACGGGTCGGCTTCGTTCAGAGCTCCCTTGCGATATGCAAGTGTCATCGAGCCCACAAACGGTTGCAAATCCCGCAGGTATCTTGCTTGCCGCTTGTTCAGCCTGTTGTTCGGTTGCCTGAGCAGATGTCGCAGTGTGTCGTGGTCTGTTACGACAAGGAACTTAGAACAGCCTTCAAGATAGCACCTCCAATGCTTGACAGCTTCGCATACGGCCAAAGCTTCTAAGTCGTACGCAGAGTAAGTGTTACCACGCTCAGCTGGATTCAGCTTACGCGCCCAGTAAGAGACTGGTTGAAGACCGCCTCCTTGGTCTTGCAACAGGACTGCTGCAATCCCCACTGTTGAAGCATCTGTAGCTACGGTGAACGTCGCGTCCGAGCTGACCTCCGGAAGGATCAGGCATGGCGCGGAAATGAGCCGTAACTTGAGAGTCTCGAAGGCTTCCAAACAGGCAGGCGTCAGCGTAACCTTCTGTGGCTGGGACTTCCGCAGTAAGTCCGTCAATGGAGCCGTAAGGTCGCTAAAATGGTGTATAAATCTCGCATAGAAGTTGCAGAACTGTACGAAACTGCGAACCTCCTTCTGCGTCTTGGGCACTGGCCAGTCTGCAACGGCCTCGACTTTCTTTGTGGAAACCGAAATTTTCCCGGCTGACACAGTGTAGCCCAGATACTCCATTTCTTGCAATCCGAAAAAGCATTTCTTAAGGCGTAATTTCAGCCCTTCCTCCTTGAATCGCTGTAGCACTAGACGTAGGTGCTCCAGGTGCTCTTCCAGAGTTCGACTGTAGATACAGACGTCATCCAGGTAGACTGTCACGAACTTATGTAAAAAGTCGCGAAGAATGTCGTTCATCATCCTCTGAAATGTGGCTGGTGCATTGCACAGCCCAAACGGCATGGCGACCCATTCCATCAAGCCATCAGGGGTCTGAAAAGCCGTCTTGTGAACGTCCTGATCACGCACTCGAACTTGCCAGAATCCAGAAGCGAGGTCGAGGTGTGTGTAAAAATTCGCGTCCTTAAGTTCGTCCAGTGTGTCATCCACTCTCGGAAGTGGGGGCGTCCTTACGCGTAACCTCGTTAAGGCCACGGTAGTCAATGCACAGACGTAGCGAGCCATCAGCTTTCCGCACAAAAAGAATTGGCGAGCCGAATTCACTGTAGCTGGGGCGTATCAAACCAGCTTCCACTGCGTCTTTGAGCTGTCGATTAAGCTCAGCGCGCTCTGCTGGTGACAGTCGGTTCAGACGTTGACGTCGCATCGGGCCAGTTGTGTCAATGGGATGATCCCACTGTCGGCTTACTGGCGGAGAGTCGACAGGTTGCAGTAACTCCGGGAAGTCTTCAAAGAGTAACGACCGGAAGTTGTCACGTTGTTCTGCTGTTAGTTCCTCTCCAGTGTGAAAGTCTGTTGATTGTTCGGCAGCTGACGTAAGTTCAATGACGTAAAAATCAGCATGACGTCCTCTGCTGCGGCGCGTCTTGCGCATGAGCTTCTGAACTTTCGTAGATGACAGTAGCAGACACTCAGGGCGTCGTTCCTCGAGCTCCATCAGTGTAAAAATTCTGGTTGTACCAAATTGTAAAGAGGCCTGTTCGTCATCAAGCCATGGTAAACCCAGGATTAAATCAGCTGTACGTAAATCACGTAGAACGTAAAAAGTCCGCTGAAATTCGTGTCGAGCCAGCTCAAAAGTGACGTCGCAGACTGTCGTAGAAGTCACTCGTTGTCCATTAGCGAGTCGAACTGGAGTTTTACTCGCAGACTTCCGAGTTTGTAAAGCAAAGCGTCGTACAAAGTCCTCTGACACAAAATCAAGTGTCGCAGCGCAGTCCACTAATCCAGAAATTTGGTGTCCGCCATCAGGAGTTTTCACAGTCAGCTCAGTTCGAATTAACGGGCGAGCTTCTGTGAGGTCAGTCAGTTGCGCTGTAGCTGGCGAGGAAAATTGTTGCAGCGTAGCGATGGACTGTTCCGAGTCGTCTGTTGGTACAGGTACCGAGTCGGGTTGATCAGGTACTGTAGATTCCGAAGAGTCGTTAAACGCACAATCTGCGTCGACTAACCACAGTTGTACAGGCCAAGGGGCTGGAGCAACCACCTCCTGTTGCGCTGGGTTGTCCAGTGACTGACGTGTAAAAAGCTGTGTCCTTGCTGGGAATTCTTGAAAAAGTTTCCAGTGCTTAGTCACCTGAGTAAATTTCGCCCACTTTGGTAGCACAAATACAGTCATCGTAGATGTCGGAGATGTTCGACGACAATCCTCAAAATGCTGCGCAATCCGCTCAGCTAACTCCCAGGGTGGATTAATGAACACCCGCTCTCCTGTCAAATCTTTGTCTAGAATCGAGTCACTCGGCGAACAGTGAGGTAAGTCACCGTGCGAGTTTAGACCTTCATCATCAGCACATCCCTCCAACGTAAAGTTGAATCGTGTATGCAGAGGGTCAAAGACTGAGTCAACCAGTTTCCAATCAACTGAACGTTGGTTACAGGTTTACGACTCTGTCTCTGCTTAGTCTGACGACGACGACCTGCTACTTGCGTTACAGGTGTCGCAACTGTAGTCGATGGAGATGCCGAAGGTTTATCGACGACCTCTGTTGCTAACAGTGTCTCAGAATGAACAGTAGATGTAGCCGGCTGCTCCAGTTCATTTGTAGAACAGCCTTGCCACCATCATTGCTTCTTGGGTTGCATCGGTGCCTTGCCTTTGAACTCCGGGCATTGGAACAAGCGGTGTCCCTTCTTGTGGCACTTGAAGCAAAGTCCCTCGTCCATATGTCGTTTACGCTCCTCAGGTGTCATCGCATTTGCAAGCGAATTAATATCTTCGCGACCAGATGTCTGACCGCGTCCACCATTGTTTCCACCTCCACGTCCGCGTCCGCGGCCACGTCCACGGCCACTCTTGTTACGCTTCCAGACGTTAGAGGCTTCCTCAAGAGGGTCCTCAATGTTGCGCTTGCGCGTAGGTTGGGCAGAAGGTCCAGCAGCAGACCTCACATTGCCTAATTCCGGCGAATCTGTCACGACGTTATTCAAAAAGTTTTGTAGCTCCACTAGCGTAGTCCGGTATCCTAGTTGAGCTCGGTGTGACTTAGCCAGTTTCTTGAGCGCATCGCTTGCTAGGCCATTAATGAAGCGTACACACTGTACTTCAGCTGTCAGGTCTTGACGAGACCGACGTAAATAGTCGTTGTACCGTTTAGTGTAGATTGCGTAACTCATCGAGTTGCCTTGCGTAAAGTTCATCAAAGCGTTAATCGCGTCGTCCTGAATGTTTGGAAGAAACGTCGACTTGCGTAACTCCTCAACAAGCTCGTTGTACGTAGACGGAATTGGAGGCTGATTTTTCCGGTTCAACCACCATCCACCTAGGTGTCCAGCAAACTGTGAAGTAACCCAGAATACTGCATCGTACGAGTTAGCTGCAATTCCAAGCATTATAAAACGCTGAGGCTGAGCTTCAAGCCAATCCTCCAGTACATTAGGCTCCTGACCATTCTGGTACGGTGAAGTAATTGCAGCCTTACGCTGGGTCTCCGTGAGAGTCACAGATAGTCCTGCCAAGTTGTGGGTAGGCATCGGCGTTCCCACTCGTAAATCTGTAGGTCCCACTCCAGTCAGTCGGTTGATGTGTCCAACAATCAGCAGCCAGACAGAACCAGAGTCGACCGTTGTAAACCGGGGGTACATGTGGAGCTGTCTCGGGATAGACGTGTCGTCATACATGACTGGAACATGTTGTGTCATTGCTCGATAAAAAGATTCCCACTGAGCCACGTAACCAAAGTGAAGTAATTCACTCTTGTGCTTCTTAGCACGAAGTAACCCAGTCTGTGCAGGCGTAAGTGTCAAACCGTCAATGTTGATGGTTTCCGGGACGACGTAAGTGCCATCCGGATTAACTGTCGACTGTTCCAAAACAGCCTGCTCAACCTGAGCAGGTGTACGTAAGTTGCTGGTAGCAAACAGGACAGGAATAGACGCCGAGTACACGTAAACAAGCTGTCGTCCTTGAGGTAGTGTAACGTTAACAGGTTCACCACTTAACAGCGTCAAATCATCCGATGTCAGAACAAGACCGGTCTCCTCGTGTAACTCGCGAATAGCAGCGTCGACATGCTCTTCGTTAGGTAAGACAGAGCCAGCTGGGAACCAAGTTCTACCAGAACGAGGCTCACGCTGAAACACCAACTTCAAATCCGACGATTTAGTTCCTCCGACGTGAATTACCAAAACCACGTAATGTCCGGGTCCGAGTGAAGCCATCTCAACTTAATCAAGCAACGTCGAGCAGGTCAATTAGCAACGAAAGCGTGCGTCGACCAAAGAGCTCCGAAACCAGTGTGGCGGTTAGCCTCTGAAAGCTAAACGCTAGCACAAATCTGTTCTAGTCTGTCTAGTTCTGTTGTTGCAAGATGGCAAAATGATGTTGTCGAGAGGCAATTGATGAAAGATGTTTCACTGCTGTACTTGGGCAGTAGATGTTGTAAATGAACAAAGGAATTGTTAAAAGGTTCTGTCACCTCCCTCTACTGCACTGGGCTTAAATAGGTTTCAGCCCAGACTAGTCACGCATGCAAGCTACGCTTACGTGTCAGGCGTTAGTGCTGCTCAACCGTTGTCATCCGCCTCGAGACGCGGCCTGCCTAGCATTGGGTTTCACGACGCGGCTCCTTCTGCATTAGAGAGCTCGTTCTGGCGCGTCATCTGGCTAGTTAGATTAATTATGCATATCTGTACGTACCGGGAGGTACTGGTCGTACTGTAGCATCAGCACCCTTAGAATATTGCAGTAGCGACGTACCCACGAGTATACGTCCATCCTGTGGAAAAGCACGAATTGATATCCGTAACGAGTACCTGTACAATGTCCTGCAATGTACTGTTGTAGGACTGTACTCGTCACATCTACTGGAAAAATGGAATTCGGAACAAGAACATGCCAACAGTGCGCAGCCAATTCCGATTGTGCACGATGCGAAGCGATTTGAAGTCGACAAAATACTCGACGTGGCTTTTAACTCCAATGGCACGGGACTTTTGTTTAAGGTCCGCTGGGCAGCACCGTTCAACGTACCTAGCGAGGACACTTGGGAACCCATGCGAGGAGTCAACCACTTAAGCATCTTTTCCGATTTTCTTCGAACGGATGTTTATCGAGAATTTTCTGGCACCCCTGACTTTGTCAGATTTCGCAATCGCTGGCCTGCAAGAACCCCCAAGAAACCAAGACCCTGAGTACTGCACAGCGAGGACGCTGGTGCTTAAGGAGGGGAGATTGTCATATCCTAGCCATTTAGCTAAGTGCTAGTATCTGACATCATTTATTTCCTCAAAATGGTACCTGTATCTTAGCGATATTCAGTGACTCTTTTATTGTCATCACGGCAGTACAACTGTATCGCCGTATTTTCCCTCGACAGTACAGAGTTACTAGCAGTATCTCTTCTGGATAGTTCTCTTCTAGATAGTTCTAAGAGCTTGTGTGATAAGGTTAGATAGACGGTACGGGTAACCTGAGTTAACCTGTATCACTAGTAATAGTTTGGTTTAGTTAGCAGACAGCACAAGCTACAGGTTCTAAGGCTGTTTCTAGAACACCTGAGGTGTAGATATTTAAGACGGGGACTTACTGGCAGAGGGAGAGACCGGTACAGAATAGAATCACGCCACACCCAGATTGTAAGAAACCCTGTTCCAAAGACAATCTTACTAATTCTCTCTACGCTGTATAATTAGATCCAGAGATTAGGTTCTACTATTAGTCTAAGGTTGCCAACTTAGCCTAACCAAAGTAGCACCTCACAAATAACAAGTACAATGGTTCCAATGTGCGGGGGATTGGCGGAAGACGGGGGGTGGGTGGAGGGTTTCTTGTTAATCGAACGGGAGGGCTTATTGACCCCAACCGGAGGGGCGACCTTGAGGGCGGGGTCGGTTGGGGGACGGGGGTGTTTGTTAGTGGAAGTATCCATGGGGTCATTGGAGGTTTTTGTGGGTGAGGCATGGTTGTTGTCGGTAATGGGGATGGTGGGGTTGGTTGCGGAGTGTTCGGACAATGTGGCGGGATCGGTGGCGGATATCGGTTTGAGTGGTTGCGGAGGGAGGGTCGGGGGTTGGGTGGGGTGAGTGGAGGAGGAGTCCATGTGGTCGGCGGGGTGTTCAGCTATGGTGGGGTAGGGTTTGCCGGCACTCTGTCGCATCTACATAACTTTATGTACATGTACTTTCGCATTGCTCACCTGTAATTTTGGAGGAATACATGTTCCCGTCTAAGTTAAATTTGCCGGAGTATGGATGGAGCGATGAACGGCGGTGGGGCTCGTTTGCGTCGTAGACCACACTTTCACAGTGTCAAGTGCCCATGGCGAACACGCTCGGAAATAGTGGCGATAATGATGAAATGACGGCACCACCTTGCCGGAAATTCTTTTTCATCGTTATTTGATGGCCGCGATGGTGGGATGCCTCAAATTGGAATGCCAGCGCGGTGCGCTAGTGATCGTTGGGACGTATCAACATATCGTTGGGCGGGTCCCGAAAGTAATAATATTATGAGTTTGAGAACCACGTTGAATAATATTATGAAATCCACGTATACTCGCGGTCGCGGGACGTATCTCTCTGTGTCGCTTGTCGTACCGTTTCTGTCGCGGCTGAGTTGGTCGATCGCATGACTATTGTGGTGGGATTTCGTCGCTTCCATGGCATGGGTGCTGCTGACTCTCGCTCCTTACGCTCTGACCGTTATGTCCGTATCCAACATTTCGTTCGTCGAACTACTAACGTTCCTTTTCGGCGTCTTTTGGGGGATGTGCGACGTGAATTCATGCAACGTCGTTCTGTTGATGTTTATGGTACTTTGGGCTCCTATCTCCGCGACGGTTTCCAGGAGGGCAGTGCTGACGCTGCGGCATGCCTTCCTGTTCCTCGGGCTTAGATTTTTTCCTCTTCTCTTCTTTCTGCTTGGTGGTCTCCACTGCTTTTTCTTGTAAGAAATTTTTGATTTGTTTCTGTCGCTGCTGGGATGCTGGTGTCGTTGGAAAAACAATTTAGCGCAATCTATCCGCGGGAACAATGAGGAATTAATGAACCGCGCGCAGGATAGCGACGCTGCAGGTACAGGTACCCGTACGCGGCGGTGCTGCTGGGCAGCTACTGGTACCCGTACCGCCTGACCACCTGTACTATAGCGATTCAATCGCTTAAGACCGACCGCTCATTAACTTGACCACCTCACCTTCGCGGTTCGCCCGACCTCTGAAGGGCGGCGCTGCGCTTCCCACTCAGACTCTGTTCACGTCGTGGTGCCCAAAGTGGCGCTACTTAAGCACGGCGTGATAGCACGACAGCCCCGTGCTGAGTGTTGGGTGAAACAGGGCGTTCTGGCGGCCCAGTCCAAATAACAGTATGGGCGTCGATGATGAGGAGGCAGCGCCGGGCGGGGACGATGCGGTCAACGGGGCGTCCAGGACAGACATGGTCTTCTCCCTACCACCAGGGTTTTTGAGCATTGATAAAGCCTCAGGAGCATACCATCGCCTGGGAAGCTCTGGTGTGGGATATCGTAGCAGTATGCGCACTGGTCGGGTTTCAGGAGGCAGCCGCGCCGGGTCGGACTCGCGGTCGCGACAGGCTGTCAGCAGCCCCGGGGCGTCACAGCGCCGGAATACGGATCGACGTATGCGCGGCGCGATCCTGCGACTAGCCTGCGTGGGGCTGGGATTATTGGCGCTCGTGTTTTCCATGTTCCTATTTCATACGGCAAATGTTATCGCTGCCAGGCAGCAAGTTCCGGCGGGGAGCCCATGGGCGGCGCACGTGAAGCGAGAGAGCGTGTTTGCGGTCGCGGCGTTTCGTCTGACTTGGCCGTTGCGTCGGCTCTGCATCGCTGTCGGAAAATGCAAGTGGCCCGTTCCGCCACCGCGTCAGCTCCCCCGCGACAGCCTCCCCGCCATCCATCGAGACGGTAGCATTTTTGGCTTTATGAAGTACAAGCTCAACTGTCCGGCGGCCCCTGACTACGCCCTCCACCCGCTCTGGGACAACAGCACCGAGCTGTCGAACCCGTACGCCCAACCCGCTCACCTCCACGACGCCCCAGTCACGCTTCTCATAGGCGTTCTCAGTAGCTGTACCGCCACAGAGGCTCGCGCCGCGGTGCGAGACACTTGGTTCAGGTAAGGCTACCCCAGTTCCCCTTTAGACTACTTGCTCCCTCCCCTTCACCTCTCCACCCCAAAATGCAGCGACAGATTACCAAAGTGATAAAACTATTCAACTGCCTTGACGCGCCTCATTCGTCGAGGGTAAGCGAATGCACGTGGTGATATATGCTGGGGATGTTATTGGGGGTGGGATCAGGCTGAAGACGCCGGAAGGGCAGACCTGGCGAGCGGTTTTCATCGTGAGCAGCAGCTGTCGGGAGGATTTGTCGGAGGAAGAGGAGGCGCACAGCGACATTCACTTTGTGCCCGTTAAGGACTCCTACTTCACCCTCACTCGCAAGGTGGGTGCCACAACTACGTGCAAGAGTCACAGTGGGAAAGATT
>JAPMLY010001790.1:0-86779 GCA_026401115.1 Tetraselmis chui
ATGAAGAGAATGCAGAGGGAGGAGTAGGTGAGTGCGTGAATGAGTGACGGAGGCAGGGAAGTGGTGAGTGACTGGTTAGGCTAGGAGTGAGTGGGAAAATGAGAAAATGAAAGAGATAGTGATTGAGTGACAGAGGGAGGGAGGGTAGGAGGGAGTATATGAGCGAGTATATGAGTGAGTGAGTGAGTGAGTGAGTGAGTGAGAGAGAATGAGTGAGGCAGTGACAGCGTGAGTGAGTGAGAAAAGGTTGAGTGATTGAGTGAGCGGTGTTAGGGAGGGAGTTGGTGAGTATACGAAAAAAAGAATGAATGACCAAGTGAGTGAGGGAGTAAGTTAGTGAGTGGGGTAGGGAGTGAATGAGACAGAAAATTTTTGAGTTAGTGAATGAATGCGTAGGAACCACCCCGCACCGTTATCTCTGCCTTCAGAGCCTCCACTGCGTGCTCAGCCTTCTCCAGGCTGTTGATGGCCGCGTCTCTGTCCTTTTGTACGGACTGCCAACAGTAAAACGAAATGAGATCCGCAAGCAGCGCAAAGTTCCCCCGTACCACTCGCATACACACACCTCAACTGCCACCACCTTCAAAAGTTGCCAACGGCAGAAGTTGTCTTCTATCTAATTCTTTTTTGACAGGTTGACCTAACTCATATCACAATAACATCTTCATTGACGCATTCCACATTCTCAAATTATTATGTTTGCGCAGTCGACATGTATACAATTTTTCTTGATTTTCATGAGCTACTTCCCCAAAAGTGCCTCGCACAAAACACGATCTCACCCGACACTGCTCCTTCAGCGTCTCCGCATGCTGCACCACCCCATGCAGCTTCTGCCCCTGCCCCTCCAGCTGCATCGCCACCTCCTCCTTCTCTTTCACAGCCTCGGCTAGCCGACGGTGCAGCTCTCCTGTGACGCGGTCAAAGTCCGCCTTTGCGGCCTGCCAAACACACCCCACTGCGGCGTCAACCCACCACTCCGCCAGCGCGCACTTAAATACGGTCAAAGCAACCCTCTCTCTTACGATAAGCGAAGAAATGCACGGTCGAGCCTGCTTCCACGCGCTCCCACAGAGCCACACCCCTCTTGAACAAACGATTCAAAATGACCAGAACGAGCAACTTTCTCCCCCGCCCCCCTCCCCAGTCAACTAAATGTAAAGGTCCTCATAGCTGCAGACCTCATACCGGATAATGTGGGCCTACAATAAGGCACTACTTAGTTCAATAATCCCTTAAATCGCACACCCCTCCTCCCCCAACACATAAAATTGCAGTAAATCACAAGAATACACAATCTCCGTCCCGCCCATCCGCCCGACAACCACCAATGCCCCCTTGAATCGACAGAACAAATAGATCTGCAATTTCCATGCACTCCACTGAAACAAGCACGAGGAGCGTAAAACCAAGCACGAGGACTGACAAAAATTATAAAATGTTCGCCTCAGCCCAGTTCTCTCGTCCCCTTTCCAAAGTACATGGCGTACTTCCAGTCCCACAGCGAGTCCCACGTATCCCAGGAACATACATGCTAATAGGGAAACACGCATGCTGCCGCCCGTCAACCTCCTCACAATGAACCTCTTGATAGCCATAATAAAAAGCATTCCGTATGTATCTCGACACTTACTCGGTATCCCCCCTCACCCCACTTACACACACCCATTCCCCCCGCAAGAATAATTCAGAGACAATTCGCACGTTTGCACGCTGCTCCAGCATTGCGATGTCCTGAGCCGCCTGTTGCTTGGCATCCTCCAGCGACGCCTCCATGGACGCCACCTGCGGCAGCGTTGCCAGCGCCCTCTCGATCTTTTCCCGCTCCTGCTCCAGCTCGCTCTGCAGCGAATAGTTGAGCTCGCGCTCTTTAGACAGCGCCAGCTGCAGCGACTCCGTCAACGCTGCCTGCTTCTGGGCTGTCTCGCGCTCACTCTCAAGCTCCTTCTCCAAGGCTGACACCTTCGCGGCTGAGGAGGAAGCCTACGAGCACACACGCAGCCTTCAAACAATGCGCCTGAAATTCTCCCAATACACTGAGGAACAAAGGAGTGCACAGCGGAAGGGGAGAACAGGAACGTAAATATCATGAAGAAAGAAGCAGCACAATTTTAAGCTGCCATGAAAATCTTTTGAGTCTACATGTGTGTGTGTGTGTGTGTGTGTGTGTGTGTGTGTGTTTGTGTGTGAGAGAGAAAGAGAGAGAGAAACCATCGGTGCACTGTGGTGTGGGAAAGAATGTGAGTTTGTGAGCACTCGATGTTGTGTGAGCAATACTCGTTGCCGTACTTGTGGAAATTACGCTCTCGCACACCTCTAGCTGCCTGCGCGCGTGTGTTTGTGTGTGTGTGTGTGTGTGTGTTTGTGTGTGTGTGTGTGTGTGTGTGTGTGTGTGTGTATGTGTGTGTGTGTGTATGTGTGCTGCTGTCTGTGATTGTGTGTGTGTGTTTAATGAATAAAGTGGATACAAAAGAGAGGGAAAGAGCCAGTGCATACATGTATGTGTGTGTGTGTGTGTGTGTGTGTCTGTGCATAATAGCGTGAATACATATGCTTGTGAGAGTGTAATGGTGTGAGCTTGGGTGTGTGTACTGTGTATCTGCATAACGTATTACGCGTATGCATGTATGAGAATCTGTGCATGCCCTTGTGTATGTGTGTGTGTGTGTGTGTGTAAATATGAGTATGCCTGAAGGAAGTTACGATCAGTCTGGCAGCACCCCACCTCAGCCATCGCCACAGCCTGTTGCGGACGTAACGCTGTACGGTGTTGCAGCTCCGCCAGCTGCGGTGTGACTGCCTTGCTGCTGCCTCATGCGCGGCGGCCTCCTTCTGCGCCCTCTCCAGAGCGCTCCGCAGTGCCGCAGCCTCCGCCTCTGACCGCATCGCAGACTGCCGTGCAGCGTGCTATGTAACGTACACGTACACGATGCTCACATTTAGCCACCAACCATGCACGCAACACAACACTCCAGCACCGCGTCTAGCACAACAATGAGGGGACAAGGGAACTCACCAGCTGAGAACTAGCCGCACGAAGATCGTTCTCCATTGCCTCCTTCAGCGTAGCCGGCATGCTGGGCGAGCCCCCAGGGCTGCAGGTAGCGACACGCACAGATTCTGAGTCCATGATATCAGCTGAAACCAGTGACAGCTTGCCCTCCGTGTCCTCCCCCCCCCCATCCAGCCTCACCTGTTGCCTGGCCTTCCTTGGCCAACAGCAGAGGCGCTGTCCGCGGCCGCCCAACGCGCCACATGGCTCCACTGGCTGCCGCCCCCCGCTGGTGTCTGCGCTGCTGGTGCCGGCGGTGGCTGTGTTCGGAACCAGGGCGGGGGGCTGCTGTCCCGGGGAGGCGATGTGGCGGTGGGGGTGGTGGAGAGGTGGATGTGGTCGCTGAACGACGCCTCCCGTCGTATGACGGGCCGAGCTGCGCTGGATGGCGTGACTCCATACACTTCCTGCCCCCCTCCCCCCCATGTATGCCCACTCACGCCACGCACGGGGCTACCTGAAGGCGTAATGGTACACTGAGCTCTCGTATGGGCTGCCCCCATCACCATCACCACCCCCATCACCATCATCACTACTGCTGCTGCTACTGCTCCCGCGAGCTGCAGCAGACCTGCGGCCGCGTGTGGAGAACAGCTGCCTCTCTAGCTCCGCCAGGGCTGGCCCGCCCTAAACAGGCAAGGCATGGCATGCACACTGACAGTTTAAACACCCTCGGCGCCTGCACAGCACAGGGGGTTCATATACATAGGGACGGACGGTGTTGTTCGCAGCGACAGGCTGACTGCCGCGGTCGACCCGCAACCTACGTGCCCCTCTCTCCTCATCCCGCTTACAGAGGTGTGCCTGTGCATGCTAGCGCCCTTTTTTTACACAATTGTCTCCGTGGCGCATGCCACGGCGGACGGTGCTGAGCTTGGTTGACTGGGTTGACTTTCGTAAAATCTCGTACCCGTACGGTTACGAAACCTGTCGTCGACAGGTGTTGTGATGGTCCGCGGAGAGGGGCGGAACCGACAACCGACCCCGGGCCTCCCGTATTAGCTTAATGGCTGGCCCATCAGCGCGATGAGGCTCCCCTGATGTTGGGGGAGGTTAACGCGCTGGGTTTTCGGAAGCGGCTGGCAGTGGGCTGGCGGAGCTAGGCGAGTGGGTTCCGTCGCACCTGATGAGGGAAGTCGGTGCGGGTCGTGGTCGGGTTGTTGTCGGGGGTAGGTCCCGCCATGGCGGGGCGCTTGGTAGCGCCTCAGTGCGCCCAGTCGTTACCTGGTGTACAAACAGACTGAGAAACCCTTATCTTTTCCACGCCAATGGGACAAGGCATAACGTGATAGGAGGTGGTCTGTAGTCTTGAGTTGGGTAGAAAGAAGGCTTGACGAAGGGAGGTGGCCGTGAGTGGGATGACAGCGGATGTAGTCAGCGCGAGTGGCGACATTCCTGACGATGCACCTGGGTGCCAGTACAGGTACTTGACAGTACAATTATTCCATTATTGCGAGTGGCCCGTAGTTCTTTGTGCCTGTCGTTATTTCTATTTTGTAATCATGTAAACATGCATACCCTATGTCTCTCACCCTGTAATTTTATAATCGTTAATACAATCCATGGAGGCCCATCGTGATAGTGATTTCCCTCCCCCCCGCCCCCCCCCCCCCCCCCCCCCTCTAATTTCTTCATGTCAGAACGCATTCATGAAAATATGCTTCAATTCTTGCAGGGGGCATGGGGGGGCTGACTCCACCCCCGTCCAAGACAATCGCAGCAAATGAACGAATACACGGGGGTTTTTTTCAATGGGGGAAGTTCCGTGTCACTCTTTTAAACAGCCCTTGGAAAGTCACAAACATACAGCTGGCAATGACAGCTCAGAATTTGCGCTGCGTAGCTGGTTCCAACGCCACCAGAGCTTGTGACAGCTTCTGGGATAGGAGTGGGAGGGGAGCGGAGCTGTTGGGTTAAATGTGTGTACGCATTGTCATATTTCGAAGAAGCGTAACATTCGATCCAGTTTTG
The DNA here is from genome assembly GCA_026401115.1 of Tetraselmis chui. Classification (NCBI taxonomy): domain Eukaryota; kingdom Viridiplantae; phylum Chlorophyta; class Chlorodendrophyceae; order Chlorodendrales; family Chlorodendraceae; genus Tetraselmis; species Tetraselmis chui. The sequence goes on from JAPMLY010001790.1 coordinate 5,024, forward strand.
GTACAATTAGACGTTGTAATCAAGTATCGGTGCTCAGATGAAGCCGCGTCGTGTACTCATGAAACGTTCTCGCCTTTTCCGTTTCGAATCGACAAAATCTTTGAGACTCTACCCAACCAATGCAGAAAATTGATTTCCAGCTCATGCTCACTGTCTTGACGCCTGTTGCTGCTTTTACCATATCACTTTTGTGAGTTTCTGATCTTTTTGTAATCGAAAATAAAAATTTAATGAAATGAATTAATTAATAAAGAATGCCGTGTTATATGGTATGGCCCGGGCGCACCTGCATGTGCAGCATAAAGTTTAGCCTGCACCCCCGACACCCGCGCCTCACTCTCCGCCAACGCCTCCGCCGCCAACTGCCGCTCCACGCCGAAGCACCACGCCAGCCGCTCCACCGACTCCCGCGCGCTCAGCTCCTCCACCCGCACGAAACTGTCCCGCACCGCCCGCGACCCCGCGCGCTCCATCGCCGCCCTGAGCCACACAATTCCCTCCTCAGATTCACCTTTACACTTCCGCTCTCCTCCCCTTACGAGCTCAACATACACGCGCACACACACACACACACACACACACACACACACACACACACACACACACACACACACACACACCAACGAAGGTACGCACACAACATAATGAAAAATCATGAGTACGCGCAAATTCACACAAGAATAGCACAGGGATTCGCACGCACACACATACGCAATGACGTAAAACATATCAAGACAAATTCTATTTGACATGTGGTTTATTCTCATACATACGAGCGCACGTGCAAACACACAATAATCTCCAACACAGACACACACGCATATGCGCGTACTCGTTCCAATTTAGGTGGACGGCTGGGTGCATGGGCGGGTGGATCCAACCGGTGGATGGGGAGGGGGGGCAGTCCTGACCTAAGGTGTGACAACAGCAGGTGTGCCACAGCTTTCATCTCCGCCGCGCCCTCCTCCACCTTGGCCTGGCTCTGCTGTGAGATTTGGTGAGTGAATGAGTCTGGAATTGATTGCGTGCGTGTGTAAGTGAGTGAGTGAGTGGGGTGACCGAGGGAAAGTGTGAGGGAGGGAGCGAGCAGATGGGTGAGGGACTGGGTGACCGAGTGAGTAAGTGAGAAAGTTAAGGAGGGAGGGGGTGAGGGCTGGAGGGGTGGGTGAGAGAGTGAAGGAGGGAGGGAGTGAGTCGGGGAGTGACTGATGAATGAGTAAGGGAGTGACAAGGTATTGAGCGGATGAGTGAATAAATGAGTGAGTAAGAGAGGGGTGAGTGAGTTAACGTGTGAATGAGAAAGAGAGTGGTAGCGTGCGTGAGTGAATTCGCGAGACAGGAAGAGAGTGCAGAGGGAGGAGTAGGTGAGTGCGTGAATGAGTGACGGAGGCAGGGAAGTGGTGAGTGACTGGTTAGGCTAGGAGTGAGTGGGAAAATGAGAAAATGAAAGAGATAGTGATTGAGTGACAGAGGGAGGGAGGGTAGGAGGGAGTATATGAGCGAGTATATGAGTGAGTGAGTGAGTGAGTGAGTGAGTGAGAGAGAATGAGTGAGGCAGTGACAGCGTGAGTGAGTGAGAAAAGGTTGAGTGATTGAGTGAGCGGTGTTAGGGAGGGAGTTGGTGAGTATACGAAAAAAAGAATGAATGACCAAGTGAGTGAGGGAGTAAGTTAGTGAGTGGGGTAGGGAGTGAATGAGACAGAAAATTTTTGAGTTAGTGAATGAATGCGTAGGAACCACCCCGCACCGTTATCTCTGCCTTCAGAGCCTCCACTGCGTGCTCAGCCTTCTCCAGGCTGTTGATGGCCGCGTCTCTGTCCTTTTGTACGGACTGCCAACAGTAAAACGAAATGAGATCCGCAAGCAGCGCAAAGTTCCCCCGTACCACTCGCATACACACACCTCAACTGCCACCACCTTCAAAAGTTGCCAACGGCAGAAGTTGTCTTCTATCTAATTCTTTTTTGACAGGTTGACCTAACTCATATCACAATAACATCTTCATTGACGCATTCCACATTCTCAAATTATTATGTTTGCGCAGTCGACATGTATACAATTTTTCTTGATTTTCATGAGCTACTTCCCCAAAAGTGCCTCGCACAAAACACGATCTCACCCGACACTGCTCCTTCAGCGTCTCCGCATGCTGCACCACCCCATGCAGCTTCTGCCCCTGCCCCTCCAGCTGCATCGCCACCTCCTCCTTCTCTTTCACAGCCTCGGCTAGCCGACGGTGCAGCTCTCCTGTGACGCGGTCAAAGTCCGCCTTTGCGGCCTGCCAAACACACCCCACTGCGGCGTCAACCCACCACTCCGCCAGCGCGCACTTAAATACGGTCAAAGCAACCCTCTCTCTTACGATAAGCGAAGAAATGCACGGTCGAGCCTGCTTCCACGCGCTCCCACAGAGCCACACCCCTCTTGAACAAACGATTCAAAATGACCAGAACGAGCAACTTTCTCCCCCGCCCCCCTCCCCAGTCAACTAAATGTAAAGGTCCTCATAGCTGCAGACCTCATACCGGATAATGTGGGCCTACAATAAGGCACTACTTAGTTCAATAATCCCTTAAATCGCACACCCCTCCTCCCCCAACACATAAAATTGCAGTAAATCACAAGAATACACAATCTCCGTCCCGCCCATCCGCCCGACAACCACCAATGCCCCCTTGAATCGACAGAACAAATAGATCTGCAATTTCCATGCACTCCACTGAAACAAGCACGAGGAGCGTAAAACCAAGCACGAGGACTGACAAAAATTATAAAATGTTCGCCTCAGCCCAGTTCTCTCGTCCCCTTTCCAAAGTACATGGCGTACTTCCAGTCCCACAGCGAGTCCCACGTATCCCAGGAACATACATGCTAATAGGGAAACACGCATGCTGCCGCCCGTCAACCTCCTCACAATGAACCTCTTGATAGCCATAATAAAAAGCATTCCGTATGTATCTCGACACTTACTCGGTATCCCCCCTCACCCCACTTACACACACCCATTCCCCCCGCAAGAATAATTCAGAGACAATTCGCACGTTTGCACGCTGCTCCAGCATTGCGATGTCCTGAGCCGCCTGTTGCTTGGCATCCTCCAGCGACGCCTCCATGGACGCCACCTGCGGCAGCGTTGCCAGCGCCCTCTCGATCTTTTCCCGCTCCTGCTCCAGCTCGCTCTGCAGCGAATAGTTGAGCTCGCGCTCTTTAGACAGCGCCAGCTGCAGCGACTCCGTCAACGCTGCCTGCTTCTGGGCTGTCTCGCGCTCACTCTCAAGCTCCTTCTCCAAGGCTGACACCTTCGCGGCTGAGGAGGAAGCCTACGAGCACACACGCAGCCTTCAAACAATGCGCCTGAAATTCTCCCAATACACTGAGGAACAAAGGAGTGCACAGCGGAAGGGGAGAACAGGAACGTAAATATCATGAAGAAAGAAGCAGCACAATTTTAAGCTGCCATGAAAATCTTTTGAGTCTACATGTGTGTGTGTGTGTGTGTGTGTGTGTGTGTGTGTTTGTGTGTGAGAGAGAAAGAGAGAGAGAAACCATCGGTGCACTGTGGTGTGGGAAAGAATGTGAGTTTGTGAGCACTCGATGTTGTGTGAGCAATACTCGTTGCCGTACTTGTGGAAATTACGCTCTCGCACACCTCTAGCTGCCTGCGCGCGTGTGTTTGTGTGTGTGTGTGTGTGTGTTTGTGTGTGTGTGTGTGTGTGTGTGTGTGTGTGTATGTGTGTGTGTGTGTATGTGTGTGTGTCTGTGATTGTGTGTGTGTGTTTATGAATAAAGTGGATACAAAAGAGAGGGAAAGAGCCAGTGCATACATGTATGTGTGTGTGTGTGTGTGTGTGTGTCTGTGCATAATAGCGTGAATACATATGCTTGTGAGAGTGTAATGGTGTGAGCTTGGGTGTGTGTACTGTGTATCTGCATAACGTATTACGCGTATGCATGTATGAGAATCTGTGCATGCCCTTGTGTATGTGTGTGTGTGTGTGTGTGTAAATATGAGTATGCCTGAAGGAAGTTACGATCAGTCTGGCAGCACCCCACCTCAGCCATCGCCACAGCCTGTTGCGGACGTAACGCTGTACGGTGTTGCAGCTCCGCCAGCTGCCGGTGTGACTGCCTTGCTGCTGCCTCATGCGCGGCGGCCTCCTTCTGCGCCCTCTCCAGAGCGCTCCGCAGTGCCGCAGCCTCCGCCTCTGACCGCATCGCAGACTGCCGTGCAGCGTGCTATGTAACGTACACGTACACGATGCTCACATTTAGCCACCAACCATGCACGCAACACAACACTCCAGCACCGCGTCTAGCACAACAATGAGGGGACAAGGGAACTCACCAGCTGAGAACTAGCCGCACGAAGATCGTTCTCCATTGCCTCCTTCAGCGTAGCCGGCATGCTGGGCGAGCCCCCAGGGCTGCAGGTAGCGACACGCACAGATTCTGAGTCCATGATATCAGCTGAAACCAGTGACAGCTTGCCCTCCGTGTCCTCCCCCCCCCCATCCAGCCTCACCTGTTGCCTGGCCTTCCTTGGCCAACAGCAGAGGCGCTGTCCGCGGCCGCCCAACGCGCCACATGGCTCCACTGGCTGCCGCCCCCCGCTGGTGTCTGCGCTGCTGGTGCCGGCGGTGGCTGTGTTCGGAACCAGGGCGGGGGGCTGCTGTCCCGGGGAGGCGATGTGGCGGTGGGGGTGGTGGAGAGGTGGATGTGGTCGCTGAACGACGCCTCCCGTCGTATGACGGGCCGAGCTGCGCTGGATGGCGTGACTCCATACACTTCCTGCCCCCCTCCCCCCCATGTATGCCCACTCACGCCACGCACGGGGCTACCTGAAGCGTAATGGTACACTGAGCTCTCGTATGGGCTGCCCCCATCACCATCACCACCCCCATCACCATCATCACTACTGCTGCTGCTACTGCTCCCGCGAGCTGCAGCAGACCTGCGGCCGCGTGTGGAGAACAGCTGCCTCTCTAGCTCCGCCAGGGCTGGCCCGCCCTAAACAGGCAAGGCATGGCATGCACACTGACAGTTTAAACACCCTCGGCGCCTGCACAGCACAGGGGGTTCATATACATAGGGACGGACGGTGTTGTTCGCAGCGACAGGCTGACTGCCGCGGTCGACCCGCAACCTACGTGCCCCTCTCTCCTCATCCCGCTTACAGAGGTGTGCCTGTGCATGCTAGCGCCCTTTTTTTACACAATTGTCTCCGTGGCGCATGCCACGGCGGACGGTGCTGAGCTTGGTTGACTGGGTTGACTTTCGTAAAATCTCGTACCCGTACGGTTACGAAACCTGTCGTCGACAGGTGTTGTGATGGTCCGCGGAGAGGGGCGGAACCGACAACCGACCCCGGGCCTCCCGTATTAGCTTAATGGCTGGCCCATCAGCGCGATGAGGCTCCCCTGATGTTGGGGGAGGTTAACGCGCTGGGTTTTCGGAAGCGGCTGGCAGTGGGCTGGCGGAGCTAGGCGAGTGGGTTCCGTCGCACCTGATGAGGGAAGTCGGTGCGGGTCGTGGTCGGGTTGTTGTCGGGGGTAGGTCCCGCCATGGCGGGGCGCTTGGTAGCGCCTCAGTGCGCCCAGTCGTTACCTGGTGTACAAACAGACTGAGAAACCCTTATCTTTTCCACGCCAATGGGACAAGGCATAACGTGATAGGAGGTGGTCTGTAGTCTTGAGTTGGGTAGAAAGAAGGCTTGACGAAGGGAGGTGGCCGTGAGTGGGATGACAGCGGATGTAGTCAGCGCGAGTGGCGACATTCCTGACGATGCACCTGGGTGCCAGTACAGGTACTTGACAGTACAATTATTCCATTATTGCGAGTGGCCCGTAGTTCTTTGTGCCTGTCGTTATTTCTATTTTGTAATCATGTAAACATGCATACCCTATGTCTCTCACCCTGTAATTTTATAATCGTTAATACAATCCATGGAGGCCCATCGTGATAGTGATTTCCCTCCCCCCCGCCCCCCCCCCCCCCCCCCCCCCACACACACACACACACAAACACAAACACAAACACACACACACGCAAACACAAACACACACACACACAAACGCACAAACACACACACATAAAACACACACACATAAAACACACACACACAAAACAAACACACACACACAAAACACACACACACAAAACGCACACACACACACACACACACACAAACACACGCTTTCTTCTCTCATTACGTATTGTTTTGTAATTAGGCACACACACCCTCTGTGTGTCTCACTCTGCTGTATTTTTGTAATCACAGAAATAATGCTTATTTGAGTAACAACGATCTCTATGCTCGTGTGCTTGCCGCCGTTGGATGCAGTTCGTTATTACAAACGTTCGCCACTGGGTGAAAAGTACCAGTACACGTATAAATCAGGTAGCAGTACAGGTAGTTTGGAATTCGTTGCTGAATCGTCGTTGCGCTGTGCCGCTCACTGAGGCTGCTCGAGATAGCGACAACAACTACTGTGGCGGAGGGAAGGAGCACCGAGGACGGAGCTCCGGGAAGCCGGAAATACCGTTGGCTGGGGACATGGCCGGTATCGCCCACTGCAACAACGTCGCTATCTTGGGAACTCGGATGGGCTAGGGCGGGGAAGGTGTTGCCGTGAGGAAGACAGCGAAGCATAGCCCTAGCATTGAATAGGTAAAATCAGTCGTCTGAGGACTGAACTACTTACTTCCCGATGACTCGCGGCCAGGGCGGGCAGGGCTCGTCCCCAGCATCTCGCGCCCAATCGGCGTCGACGAGCTCGTCCACGCAAGTTCAGCCACTCGAGCGTCATGACTGCGACATGACGCCCCGACGGCGAAAGCCCATGACAACCCGTTACCCTATCTCGTCAGCGTCCTCCAAAACTCGCTCAAAATACGCTGACACCAGGTCCAGAAGTTACCGCTACTCGCTATCACCTGGGAGCCCGAGGCCGCGGAGCGAGGCCGACGGCAACACCGACGATCAGCCGGGTTACGAGGGCCAAGACGCCCTGACGCCAACCGCTGCGCCGAGCCACTTCGTCGCCGTCACTGCTCACTGCTGCGAATTGCATTCGGTTCACTGGAGCGCAGTCAGCCATGCGAGTGGCTTCGATACTGCTCGCCCCTGCAACCAGATACTCAGCCTCGACCTGGGCGGCAACCTCATCAGCGACCTTGCGGGAATGGAGTGCTACCCTTGGTTGCTCAGCCTCAGCCTCGCACAAAACGACCTCCGAAGCCTCGAAACCAAACGCCTACCCTTCACTCTCACCCACCTTGACCTCTCGCACAACCTGCTCACCACTCTGGACGGCATCGAAACCCTGCCCCACCTCGCATGGCTGGACGCGAGCCACAACGTGATAGAGACTGTTCAGCCTTTGTCCGCTTCATTTCGTGTGAAGGAGCTGCGTCTTGGCAACAACAACATCACCAGCCTTGAGGGTCTGGAGGGACTGTGGGACCTGGCCCTGCTGGAACTGCATGACAACCTGGTGCGCTTCACGCCACCGCAGCGTTAAAGGGGAGAGGGCTATCTGCACTATCTCCACATTCCAACACACAACCAATGGTGGCATCTCACAAGGCGTACTGAAAATATAAGTATGATCCTCAAAACTGACTTTATACCGTTTCCCTTACTCGCAGATATCAGATGAGCAGGAGATCCGCTCACTCACACCGCTCTCGCACCTTGTGACGATGACGCTGGTGGATAACCCAGTAGCCAGCCGGCCCAAGCGCCTCCGCTCCCTCTGCATCGACCTGCTCCCCGGTTTGATGTCCCTAGATGGAGCCCGTATAGGTCGGGTGGCCACCTGTTGCAGGCCAGCCAACAAATACGCCGTGCTCAATTCGCAAAGGGGCAAGAAGGGGGGGAGGGGTCCCTCGGCCAGCCTGCCGCCCCTCTTTGCCCACCTACCCCCCAATGCCATGCTGCTCCCTCAACACCGCAACGTTAGTCTCACTCGAGTGCGCCCCGGAACACTCGACTACCTTGAGCGCTTGCTGCATGACTCGGCAGCTACGAAGGGTCTCGAGGTAGTACACCGCATGACACGCCAATGGCTAATATGTGTGTGATGTGCTGCTCGTAGGGTTCATGCATATTTCGGTATCTAACGATCTATGATGCACTCAGTGGGTGATGCAGGCGTCAGCCAATATGTTTAGAGCGCAGCCACCAGAGCCGCCACGGCAGAGGGGAGCAGGTACCAAGACAGCCCCGAATCACTCGTGGCGGAAAGATGCGGCAGTGGCTAAGCATGTCAGGCGGCAGCAGGACGCTAAGGATCGACGACGGCAGGACGGGGAGGGGCAGGGGGGGCCTCTGCTGCATGAAGCCGCCCATGCCGCACACCAATCCACGTTTCCACCTCGTCGCCCGTGGAGTGACGACTCCGGTCTGAAGCCGTGGATGTTCATTCCGGGCTTTACGACTGATACACAGGGAAGAGATCCACATCCAGAGGTGCTGCAGGGCCTTGCAGGCCCCCGTCGCCAGCAAAGGCCACCTCCGGCAAAGGTCAAGCAGGTCCGTTGTCCCATTCAATTGCATCGATAACAAGTGTTTCAAATATATATATGAATATGAATACCTGCATTTGCACATTACTGTCGCTACTTGGAACGACCTTTGTGAATGGTAACAGCCAGGCTGACCTGTGTGTGTGTGTGTGTGTGTGTGTGTGTGTGTGTGTGTGTGTGTGTGTGTGTGTGTGTGTGTGTGTGTGTGTGTGTGTCAATTTGCAATCGCGCAGGATTCGCTGTTCAGGCCAGTATCTCCAGTCGAGCTCGTCGAGAAGCGCGATGACATTAATGGCAAGTTTGTCCAAGAGGAGTATGCGCGTAGGCACTGTGTGATAGCGCCCTACAGGCCTTCTGTGGTTGAGAGGGACCCACTTTACGTGGCGCCCCGCCCCGGTCTTGCCCACTCATGGAAAGAGCGCTCTTGGGAGGACGATGGGCAGTCGAGTCATCACACGCGCACGTATGACGCTGCCCCGCGGCCAAGGAGCACAGCTACGCGCGACTTGGCTTCTCACCAGCGCACCCTCTTGTCACCGTATGTGGCCAGAGCCTCGAAACCAGAGGTGGCATCGCAGAAGGAGGATGCTGTGTTGGAGATGACACTCAACGAAGGGGAGGGTCACGTGGTGAAGGTGGATGAGCAAGAGGATGGCGGTGGTGGGGTGCAGCACATTCACGTGCGAATGGATGAAGCCTTCGTTCGGTCCCTGGGGCAGACAAAGGGGCAGGTGGGTGGAGCGGAGCAGGGAGTGGCGGCCCGTCGCGGTATGGCAGTTGGTGAGGAAGTGAAGGGAGGCGCCGGTGAGAGAAAACCTGTAAGCAAGGGGTGCGCTGATGAGTTGCTTGCGATGTTGGACGCGGCGGTGGACAAAAAGAATCATTACCTCGCCGAGCTGGAGAGCTTGGGAAACGCGTCGCTGGCGCTGCTCTAAGCAAAGACAGCTGCCACTGGTGTGTCGCACTGGATGTCCCCTTCAGCTCTAGCGATCCAAGCACTCGCTGCCGACTGCTGGTCGTCTGAGTGCTTTGTATAAGCTGCAGCTGCTGTCCAAGTTTTGGACTGGACAGGAGCCAAGTCGCGAAAGCTGTGCAGGCAGTGGGTCGCCAAGCCGAGAATATGGCCCTGTAATCAAACCCAAACCATTCTCAAGTGGCATCATTTTGTGTACATTTGTGCGGCATCCGTCGCGCGCTGAACGCAATCCTACAGGTACTGGTACAGGTACAGGTACTGGAAACTACAGGAAACTTTTCATCGACGCAATATGCTTTCTCTAGTGATCAATCTGTGTGTACTCAAAATTCTTACGTAGATGTTATAAAACACCGGTCTTTCAATTTTGCTCCCGCTCCACGCGCATACCACTTTCCTTCTGAAACACTCACTTGATTACGTATAGGCCTATGTTTGCCTCGCCCTTCTGTATTGATTTGCTTTTGTGTGTGTGTGTGTGTGTGTGTGTGTGTGTGTGTGTGTGTGTGTGTGTTTCTGAATGTTCCGTATCACGAGGTTGTTTGGAATCTGTATCCAAACTACTGCGACATCATGGTTCAGAAAGCGCACATGCATAACGCATGATCAACTTTCTTTGTGGATTAGATTTATGGTCATATTGGTAATATAGAGATTTGAATTACATGGCTAAATTACGAAGTAACCGGCGTTACCTCCGACGTTACAAGCGTTACCTCCGACGCTACATCTCCCCTAACGGTTCAAGCGCCCATGCGCGCACGGACGGTAAAATGTCCGCACACTATATAACGCACCAGCAGCGATTGTGTGTCCACCTTCTGCCTTTTGCGAGAGCTATCGCTCACGCAAACGGCATCGTGGCTCTTGCTAGCCACGCAAGGTGTTGATCACTTGAGTCTCATGCACGACGCACGAAAACACACTTCTTGAGTTCAAATGGCAGACCGCCTGGTATTGCCTACCGACCTCTACCCCGTTGCGCCCGGTGACGCGCCGGAACAGCAGCCATTCCAACTGCAATTGCTGACAAAGATTGTACAACAGTTAGCAGCCCAGGTCGAAACTCTATCCGTCGCAGCCGCGCCAACAAAACACACTACTTCAGCCATCCCCACAGCCGATTCCGACAGAAGTCTCGCTGATCAGGATCCCCGCAGCGGCTGGAGCAGGCCGCGTATCGTGGAGACTAGCAACACTTTTTGTTTCATATCGTATCCAAAAAAATTACGTATAGATAAAAAAATAATAAATACCCGGTTACGTGTATGTTTTTTACGGTATCGTCACTGCCAATGGTGAGGTTGGGATTAGTGGTTCACGGTCTGCTCCAGCTTATAAGTCCAAAAATAATTGGCGTTGAATTGGGGGGCCAGAGACAGCTGCCGGTTTTTACTGTTATTGTTGTAAACAATTTCAATACTTCAATTGCTTGTGAGTGAATCGGGCATGGGTGATTGATGTGTGTTTTTTGTGAAAGGTGAAGTCCGCCCCGTCCGCAGCGGCGCTGGCGAGGAGGGCGCAGTGTTTGGTGGTTTGTGAGAGGGGTGTATTAGTGTGGTTGGTGTAGTACGAGTGTGCGTCCGCTTTGAGGTTGGTGTATCTGTAGGGTATGGGTTCGCCTAGGGTTTGGGGTATGAGTGTGTATGGCCTGGTTGAGTGGCCTATCGATACGTCCGAACCCGTGGTGTATGTTGTGTCGCCAAACACCACCGTAAACGTGATGCGTCCCCAACGGCCAAGTTGGACCTCGCCCCTCACCTAAGCCAATCGCCCTCGCATGTTTACAACGTGCACTGTTTATCCAAATCTACGTTATGTGCGTTTTTACCCGTTTGCTTTCCAAGAACATCACCCGTGCATGTGGCGTGAACTTCCGTGCTCTATTCACACACCCGCAAACCAAACCTCGCGCATTGAACACGGCACCCATGCCTCCAAACCCCCTCCAACAAGCCCCCAAAAATACGGTTGTGGGGAATTCGGAGTAATATGCAGCTTGGTATGAGCGCTTGAGCAATGCCCAAGCGTGGCGCTCATAACGACGTGTATAATTTAGACAATTTACTAGGAACTTATGGGCTTAATTCGATTAACTCCACCGACAACACTCGCTTTAGGCACAGGTCTAACCATACCGGATGACAACTAACTGCCTCCTTCCCGGCTCTCCTACGATTGGGCGGTACATGGGTGTCGTCGTGCTTGACGTGGTTGGAGGGGAGCGTGTTCTTCACCAACTTAACAATATGCATGTCCGGAATTCTTTTGAAGGAGTGTAGTATGTATCGCTACGATTTGTAGCATGTATATAAAATGATATCAGCTTAAAGAATTGTTTAGAAAATGATAGACTTAGGCTTCCGTGCATGTTTTTTTTCTTCATTCCTTGTTGGATTCCACTACTTTCTTTGTAATAGAATTTGGAAAATAAAGCATTGGCTGCGTATGAGCGTATATAGTACTAATAGTTATGCGACGTTGAAACACTTAAAAGGCAGCTCCAAAATCCGTGGCATATCGCTAGATAGGCACGTCTCTAGTGAGCCCTCAACATTTACAAGTGCATAATAACTACTCTTCAACGGCGCTAAAAAGCTACAATACCAAAAAAAAAATCTAAACTGCGGACACAAATAGCGATAAGCCCTATTTTTTTCGTTTCTCTAGTTGTTTGCCTCAGAAAGCTAAATGGTAACACAAATCAATTATTGTTGTCGCTGCTATCGATGCATGTGGAAGTTAAAGATGGAGAGAGACTCAAGATGTCGGATTGTTTAGTGTGTGAACAACTGAATGTAATTATAAAGAGAATTGTTAACTATGCATGTCACCTCCCTGTGTATGCACTTGGCTTAAATAGGTCTTGCCTAGCTAGCTCTCGCCTGGTCTCGATTGGTCCTCGGGCATGGCGTTAGGGCTCTCGTAACGGCATGGTCAGACTAGCGACGTCGCTTGCATGAATCGGGAAATCATACAAGAGAGTCACGCAACATGCAAGATTAACTATGCGTCATACCTACTCAACGGCTACAACAAACACGAATCAACCATATGGACCCTCCTTCCCAGGAGACCATATAATAGAAATTCCATATACATATCCACATGGCTCAATAAACATACTCGCAAACTTGCCAAACAATAACGCACATGCAACCTATAGCACGCCCCCCTTACACTAGCACAAAAGCAAATCGACGCCACCGCATGTCGGCACCTACCTCTACTTCCACGCGGGGGGCGCTGTAACCATGTAGCCGTGCTAGGCATGGCACAATACGGGGCTAAACGGGGTACTGGCAACTGCGATCCGCGCAATCACTCGCTATCGGGAAGCCATGTACGGAGGGTTTAGAAATCACAATAATATCCGTACACCAACACTAAGATCTCTCGCTCGGCTTGTCCGATATGTTTTTTCGCAACTAAATACTCTCCGTTACTCTCCCGATAAGCAGGCGGGGATAGAATTTACGAAATAAGTTTTGGCGAGGATGGTACGGGTGGATCAACGGTAGGTGGAAGGCGTTGGAGTTGGCGGCGGACAGCCAGGTAGCGGCGCAAGGGAAGGACGCTCGCTATTTGCCGACTAGCATGTTACGGTGGAGCCGACCCAAGTGGGGGGCAACACGACACGAGCATCGAAGACGACAGTCGCGACGGGAGGAGCGGCGTGGTTTGGTGGAAGCGGTCCTCATGATCAGCCGTCGCCAGAAAACCATATACGGAGGGTTTTGCGATAAAGTCCGTACCCCGCGGCCCGAAGGATCTACCAACGGTGACCACGCCCTACCCCACCACTACCCACTATCGACATGCACACCTAATAGTAGAGAGTGCGAGCAAGGGTCATCGCGGAGGCTCACACCCGAAACAAGGGTGCTCGACGGACGCGCGATCGGTGGGTGGACGGTACGGCCGCGGTATGGGTTTTTTAGACAAGTACCCGGGTACCGAATAGAAAAAAATCAAATCTTCGATCAAGACGGCAGGAGCACTAGATCTTTCTGTTTCGTAGTCTTGCCCCCCCCACCTGCCCTCAAGGTGACGGGGGACCTCGACTAGGAGGAAAGTCGCGAGTCGAGGAGCGGCTACGACCTTGGGGCGGGGCTTACGGGATGTGACGGCGGGATCGACGAGCGGCCGCGTGAGGAGGGTTTTTTCGCTAGCATTTCCCCTCCTTTCTCCGGCACGACCGAAGTCACGCGGGAGCTAGATTAGGCTGGCCCGTCGACCCTTTCGAACGCCGATCAGCCTAGCATGGTCGGCACCCCGGTTCGGTGGGAGCGGGCCGTGCATCGTGAGGGTCGAGCAATAGTTTCATTTTGCATGCTTGACTTAGTGAATTTACTTTTAGGAATGTTTTTCTTAATTACAAAGTTATTACTCTTGTTATTGCCTAGGCGGGAGGACTGTGGCAATTATTTCGGTTGTTTACAGTTTCTAACCCCCGAGGAACGTCGGCACACATTGTAGATAGGTGTGCCGATAGGTGTAACTCGTCCATGAGTACCCGGCCCAATCGTTCTCCTAGTAACTAAGTGTCCTAGATGGCAAAGTACTGATGGCCGTAAGGCAACAGTCGGTCGAGTTTGCCGATATTGTTGTAATACAGTTTTTTTCATTTTCACGCCACCGATGAGCTTACACCCGAAGAAACTTTAACCAAATGCCAAGAATCCGACAGCTCCTAGACAAAGCAACCACGACAAGGATACAAGAACTTCAGCCCAAAATTAACATTGCCTACGATGCTAACCCCAAACAATACCGCCGCCGGTTCAAGACTGAAAGCGGCCTTACGGCATGTGAACAAGTCATTCCCACATATATACGAAGTACTCAGAAAAGACGACGCCATGACTAATAATCCTACGGAAATGATAAAATAAGTACATGCCCACTGTGAAGCACAACGCCACAAGTTACTAAAACCACCCGATATATGCTCTCCATGGGAAAGATAGAGTGACGTCGTACGACGTCGATAGAGTGACGTCGTACGGGTGTGGTAGTACACTCATGTAATATGCCTCGCCAAAAGTTTCAGCCGAACCACCAAAGGCTCACAAGAAAGGAGAGGAATAGCATCTTATAAGGTATCGGAAGTGAAGAGTTTTCGGCAAACGCTAAGCTAAAACAAAAGGAAGCGAGCCCAACAAAGCGTCTTGCGAGTCGGAGTTCAAGGATCCAAGCGACACAAGCAAGTCGCTACCAGCCAAGAACGGAGCTAAATTAAGGTGCTAGAAAATCTGGAGTCAACCACTTTTGCGAACCAACAACACCTTACGTATCGTGTGGCACCTCAAAGGGTCTACGGTTCCGCCCGAAAGCACGCACTAGGTCCCCGTCAAGACAAAAGAGTCCAACCACTAGAAGATGGAGGGCTCATAACTTGTCGAAATTGAGGGGGTGATGAGGAATGATAACACTCTCTAAAGGACACTAAATGCCATCCCACCTTCAGCATGTGCCTAACACTTGCCAATGGACACTTAAAGCACTCACAATGTGGTGAGCACTCGCCAACTTGCCTTTATCAGCACAAGACTATATCCTATCGCTGATTGGCTTATCATATTGTACTACCGAGTCACACCAATCCTATCATGATGATATACTAGTACAAGATAGCAACATTGTTGAGTAGCAACTTAATTACTACCCAATACCTTGATGCTCAACAGAAAGTATATGATGGGGGTAACCAAGAAGTATCGGATTATTCGGGCCCCGTTGTTGCGCTTGTGGTATACCCGGATGAGAATCCGGTGGTACCAGATATCCGCCTTGCTTACAAATACCGACACCCGGGGTTAATTAATGGGGTTATTCTCACCCGCTCGGGTGACTCCGGTATCCATCTTCAAGGGAGCATTTCGCGCACTCTTCAAGCTCATGCGTACCTTGACCTCTTAGCATTTTGCGGCCCTTCCCCGCCGGAGTATATGCAAATTAGTCGTGCACCGGCGCCCGCCGGCGGCGCAACGGCAGCGGCCCCGGAGGGGGGTGCGCTCGCAGGCCCGTCGGCACCTACCTCTACCTCCACGCGGTGGGCGCTGGTAACCCCGTAGCCGTGCCATGCCTCGCACGGTAGGGGGTTGAACGAGGTACCGACAATTGTAATCCGCGGGATCAACAGCTCTCGGGAGGCCATGTACGGAGGGTTTTGGAAAAACATAGTATCCGTACACCCGCACATGGATCTCCCGCTCGGCCAGTCCGATATGTTTTTTCATCAACTGAATACCCACAAATACTCTCCCGTCGCGGCGGGAACGATGTCTGTGGATTTTTTTGGCGAGGAAGGGTACGGACGGATTAGCGGTGGGACGAGGGTGTTGGAGCTGGCGGCGGACAGCTGGGAAGCAGCGCTAGGGCACGGCGCTCGCTAGCAGCCGCCAACCCTGCGACAGCTTTAAGTCTACCCTAGGGGTGGGGCCTAAGGCTACGCAGGAAGGAGGTGGGTCGCGGTCGGAGGAGCGGCACGGTCTGGCGGCGGCGATCCTTAGGATCGACCGCCGCCGGAAAAACCCGGTACGGGGGGCTTTTGGGAAAATATTCCCGTACCCAACATCTTTTGTGGTTCGGCGTCTCGATCCATGTGTCCGACCCACCCCTCCCCTAGTCGGTACCCGGTTATCGACAGACTGCCTCAGGCAGTGTGCCTAGGGTTATCGTAACGGCACACTGCTCGTAAAGGCGGCCCCCTAACAACGTAAACCACCGGTCGCAGGCCCGTCGGCACCTACCTCTACCTCCACGCGGTGGGCGCTGGTAACCCCATAGCCGTGCCAGGCCTGGCACGGTAGGGGGCTGAACGAGGTACCGACAGCTGCGATCCGCGGGATCAGTAGCTGTCGGGAAGCCCTGTACGGAGGGTTTTGGAAAACATAATATCCTTACACCGGCACAGGGATCTCCCGCTCGGCCAGTCCGATATGTTTTTTCCGCGACTAAATACTCGCAGATACTCTCCCGACGATGGGGCGGGGGCGGCGTTTGCGAAATATTTTTTGGCGAAGAGGGGTACGGACGGATTAGCGGTGGGACGAGGGTGTTGGAGCTGGCGGCGGACAGCTGGGAAGCAGCGCTAGGGCACGGCGCTCGCTAGCAGCCGCCCGCCCTGCGAAACCTTCTGGTTTCCCTTGGGGGAGAGGCCCGAAGACACGCAGGACGGAGGCGAGTCGCAGCCGGAGGAGCGGCACGGTTTGGCGGCGGAGGTCGGGAGGATCATCCGCCGCCGGAAAAACCCGGTATGGGGGGTTTTTGGTTAAATATTCCCGTACCCACCATCTTTTGAGGATAGCCGATCCCTGGGCATTATCCGTTCCCCCTCCCCTAGTCGGTACCCGGTTATCGACAGGCTGCCTCAGGCAGTGTGCCCCGGGTTATCGCAACGGCACACTGCTCGTATAGGCGGCCCCTTAACAACGTAAATCACCGGGGGAGACAAGTGCGGCCAGCACAGCGCGATCAGATGGGTGGTGGAACCAGACGGCAAACGGATAGGGGACAGGAGACATCTGGCTCGGAGGCAGGAGAGCCAGCCGAACACCGTCTGCAGCCTCGCTTTTTCTCCTCCCAGCCCCCGCGGGGGGGGAGAAGGCTAGACTAGGTGGAGGGTCGCGCCGAGAAGAGCGACCACTATCTCCGATATCTCGGACGCGGTCGAGCAAGGATCGAGACGAGTCCGACGACGACCTGCGCGAGGGGGGTTTTCCACCTGTCTTTCCCCCTACCTCCGGCACGACCGGAGTCGCACAGGAGCCGAGGTCAGGCAAGTTCGACTCGACCAGCTCAAGCTGACCAGCCTTGCTGATCGGCAACCCCGCCGCGGCTGGAGCAGGCCGCGTATCGTGGAGAATAGCGACATTTTTTATTTCATACTGTATCCAGGAAAAAAAAATAGTATAGGTCAGAAAATAGTAAATACCTGGATACTTGTACGGATATGTTCTAGACGATGTCGTTACTGCCATTGGAGAGGTTGGGATTAGTGGTTCACGGTCTACCTCACGCTTCTAAGTCATGTATGGCATGGCAAAAGGGGGGGCCCAGAGACTCCAGCCGGTTTACCGGTATTGGAGTAAAATATTTCAATTTCAATAAACCACCGGGGGAGGGTGCGGCCGGCCACATCGCGATCATATGGGTGTTGGAAACAGACGGAACAAGGACAGGGGACATGAGAACATCTTGCACGTGGGCAAGAGAGCCATCCGGACACCGTCTGCAACTTAGTTCTTTACTCTTCCCAGGCCCCGAAGGAGGAGAGAAGACTCGGCTAGGTGGCGAAGTGCATCGGGAGGAGCAACTACTACCTCGGGCGGGGACGAGCAAGGATCGAGACGGGACCGACGAAGAACCGAGCGAGGGGGTTTTTCACATGCCCTTCCCCCTAGCTCCGGCAAGACCGGAGTCGCAAGGTACCCGAGGTCAGGCACGTTCGCCTCGACCAGCTCACGCTGACTAGCCTCGCTGATCAACATCCCCGCAGCGGCTGGAGCAGGCCGCGTATCGTGGAGACTAGCGACACTTTTTATTTCATATTGTATCCAAAAAAATTATGTATAGATCAAAAAATAATAAATACATGGTTACGTGTATGTTTTAGACGGTATCGTCACTGCCAATGGAAAGCTTGGGATTAGTGGTTCACGGTCTAGCCCCAACTCAATAAGTCTTGTAGGCACGAGCAGGGGGCCCAGAGACATCAACCGGTTTATACTGGTATTGTTGTAAACAATTTCAATTTCAGTTTCGGGCACCGATCGGGGGTCTTCGGCGCTCTTTTTCGCCTCGCATGACTCCATTTCCCGGGTTGCGTGTGATTGATATGTGATACATACACATCGTGTGTTGGGGCTTACCCCGTTGTCCGCATCTCATGCCCGAATGTGCCCTCGGTGCAATAAGGCTAAGGAGGTTCTCGCTAAGCCTCGGCGGCTTCGGTGTCTGCAGTATCGGAAGAGTTCCCGATGGCCTTGATGCCCATGGGCCATTTTGTGACAAGCATAATCATGTATCAATACATTGCCGGACATTACACACGTACTCTTTTAATTGAAGAACCGTACTTTTTTTGAAGGAAGAACGCATCACCATTTACGTCGCTACTGCAAAGCTCGAGCACGTTTTTCGTTGTACAATACTACCAGTAACTCTCGGTACTTACAATACGCACAATAAGTTTAACATCCATTTAGACGCTCTAGGTTGATTTCGGGATGCAAACTAGCTACATTACTTGCATGATTACGGATGACCGATAAGAGATAGCCCTAGCTTAGGCGACGTGGAGCATGCTAGACCGAGAGGGAGATAATTAGACCTATTTAAGTCTAATGCATTATTGAGAGGTGACATACGCAATTTCTTTTCTTTTCCTGATTATATAGACTATTGCAATAAACAATAACAATCTCAAGCATTCCCTCATATGCATCTCCGTTTGTAGAATTGATGTTTGTCATCATTATGTTACATTTTCCCCCGATGTGCTCGTGGAATGTCATTAAACTTCATGACCTTGGAAGTTTCCATGTGATGGAAGACCTCATGCTTGGGGTGGTAGCGACTAAGGGGTTTGAATTGCCGTTGGAGGTAAGGCGCATTCGGGCTATATACACTCTTCCCATAAAGTCCGTTACTAGTGAAATAGGGCCTTTCGCGTAGGGCGGGTGTTGATCATGTAGGGTTTCTAGGGTTTAATTGTACTTTAGCTCGTTGAAAAGGCGGACCGAAAGTTGTGTTGACGGTGAAGTACAAGGGGAAGCGGGGCACAAATGGGGCCCGTCACGGCTACGATCTGATTATTAAGGTATACGGGCCAACCCCGATTTAGGGGCATACCTTGATTCGGGCGCCTCGGAATTCGGATTTTCCACACATTGGCTCGTGGATACTCCCGAAAGCACAACATGCGGTTTTTATGATCTAAGCATGTTGTCCGCAAGCATGGGAACACGTGGGTGTGATGGCATGTGCCGTTAAGATGCTGGGCGCGGGTGGGACTGGGGCCGGAAACCCACAGCTTGGGAGGCTCAAAAAAGCCTAACTATGCCGTACGGTGACCGAATCGAGCAAACTACGTTGCAAATGGAAGCCCGTCCCCTATTTACACATAATTTTTGAACTGCAGTTACGCCTAACGGCTGGTTTTTGCGTCAAATCCGCCGTCCGATGTCATCCATGCCCTCGTACAACCAACTAAAGTTTTTCGGGTTTCAAAATCTGCCACATTCACGCGGGGCAAGCAACCCTCGGACAGGTAGTACCCGCACACCCGCTCGGCCAATACGCTCAACAATCAGCGCTCTACATTTCTTTTGCTCACGGCGTTGCCCATTTCATGCCCCATGATGGCATGGTTCCGTGCCATTTGCCGCAGGCCAAATAATAAAGGCCCGTGCTAGGGTACTTTGAAAGCTCCCCGCCATTTTCACGCTCGGCGATGCGCAAGCTTCTAAGGCCAGCAATCCGCGCGCTAGGGTGCTTACACTCCAAGTCAACCGTCCCTCAAGCCCAATTGGTCCCTAGCCCGTGCTCCTTGAATGTATTTCTGGGCACGTGGCAAGAAAACCTAGTGCACAAGACATGCCACTCTCGGTGTCGCCGCTCTGTAGACGGCCGGGCGTAACACACTCGGCGGATAGTCGTGCAATTGTGCAAGCATTCTGAGAACCCTTTGTCGAGTAGTCTTCTAGCTTGTCGCGACACTACGTGTATCGAGCCACGCATAGACGTGTGCATAACCTGCACATGCACGAATTTCGGCATGTAAAATATGGATGGGCCGCAAATCCAACGCGTGTGCCCACAATAATTGGGGCGTGCCGATAAAGGTGCTCACGTCAGTGAACTACGCGCAGTGGTGTGTTGTTCGAAAATCATTACTCTACCCCCCAATCGAGGTGCATGGCCATCGCAGCAGTGCGTGACGGGTAATCAAATGCGTGCCGCCAAAAAACGTATCCTACCGTCACTAAAGACCGTAAAAAGATCCAAAGTACTACTAAAGTACTACTGAACCACACAACGGGGATGGGTCGGCAGTTTGAATGAGCTACACCGACCGTCTTCGCTCCGGGCCTGGCCTCCCGATGAGCGACAGACTAGTGGACATAGGGCCCGTTGAACAACAGGCACCGCCCACCTCTCCCCACCCGAGCATAGCTCACCAAGGTCAGTGGATCCGTAGCGACACCATACGGTACACACAGCAAGGCGCAGCTTCCAAAGTTTCGAATTTTGTCTCCCCGACAGCTCTCGCGCCACCCACTTTGAAATCGAAACGTGTACCCACTCCAATACTACCACCGGCCAAAACAGCCATCGCTTACAAAAACCTCCCCCTCCTGGGGACGGCGCGCCACACCGCGCCCCTCTGAGCGTCCGGACGTTCACGTCCGCCGCCGACATCCTCCAAACCCAGGCCCAATCTGGCCTGGTCGTGTGCCGCCAACACACGCAACCCACTCGAAAACAGAATACGACCCAACTAAACTCAACCCCACTAATCGAACCCCACTCGACCACCATGTCCTCGTCCCCTGACCTCCTCCCCACTTACAAACAGGTGCTCCGTCGGCCCCGCCCGGAGCACGCGACCTCCGGCGACCTCTACAACCCCAGGACCCGCCTTGCACGACATCCTCTCGCGCCGTTCCCCACCGTGCCTCAACAGACCCCGACAAGGCACCACTTGGTCACCGCCCTGGACCCCTCCCATGGTCGAGGACTCCAGTCACCTCTGGTCTTGGCGCCCCCCCGGTCAACTAAAGACCTCGGGCCGGCCGACGACCTCCCTTCCCGTATGATCGACTCCTACCTCCTCACAGGCCAGTACTCCACCTCCTCCCCCCACATCGCATGCTTCTGGCTACACGGTATGTTCCTCCCGGATCCGACCCAACCCACCGATACAGTGACCTCGACTTGCTCGGCTGCCCGTCGTTGGCTTCTCGAAAGTATCAACCGGATCACCGACCTCCCTCTCCGGGCAAGGAACTCGATAGGCCGGGACCTCGCCCACCACTCGCGATGGACGGCGCGAACCACCAGAACCCTCCACCCCTCCTCCCGCCCGTGTCACGATGTCACTCCCCTACCAGTAGAACTAACGTCGGGCTTTCAAGAGATCAGGCTGGAAATCCCCACCTCGTGTATAGCGACCGGCTTTTTATACCAACTCACTTCACAACAGCGTGAACTCCACTCGATCGGTCCAACACCGCCCAACGCATCCCTCCCCATATACAAACAACACCGTCCGGACGTCCTCATCCTCACCGAAACCAACCACGACACCCACAAATCCCGTTGGCGCATAGCCCTCCCCCAATACCACCTCAAAAGCTCTCGCCAATGCTACTCACCTCTGCCCCTACCCAACGCAGGCGTTCTCTTCGCGGTCCGCAGAGCCTCATTCCAGTATGCCACTGTCCTAACCCCACCCCACCTCATCCCCCATATCGTTGGACTAAACATCGTTCCCCACTCAGGCACCCCTTACCTCCTTTTAGGTACTTACATGCCCCAGCTCTACATCCCCCACCTGACCCGCCTATATGCAGAAGTGGCAGCATGGGGCCTCCGCCTAGCCGACGACCACCCACAACACCGCATCCTCTGGGGAGGAGACTTCCAATCAACCACCACCACAGGTACATGTCACCCTGCCCTCACCTCCCTCCTCAAATCCCACCTCCAGCCCCTCCACAACCCCATCCCCACCTTCCCCCGCAGCGGAGGCTGCCTTGACCACTGGCTCTCCACGCCCCCTTCACCTCTCTCCCTCCCACCTTCCTACTGCTCGGTATTCCCCTCCCCCTCCCACTTTACTGACCATTCCGCAATCCACCTCGTCATCCCCGCCCCTTTCTCCCTCATGGCTCACCCCCCCCCCCCCCCCACACCCACCCCCACACACATCACACGACGCGCAAACTCCACTTTCGACTTCCTCTCACACTCGACTGCATACAAGCGTACCAATCCAACACCCCCGACCTCATCAACCAAACGGCCGCCCTCCACGCAGACATTCTCAACACCTCACACACCTCGGTCTCCCCCGACACCCTCGACACCCTTGCCTCCCAATTCACTACACTCCTTTCCCAACACATGGACCACGCAGCCACAATTTGGCCCCTCCTCCCCGCCAAAAAACCACGCCCACCCCAAAGGTCCCTTGCCACTACTTGGCTCACAAAACACGCACACACATACTCAAACTCCGTAAATGCAGCAAAAACAACGGCCCCCTCCCTCTCGCCCAAGCACTCTTAAACACATCTGAATATCTCACCCCTGACGCCATCAAACAACAATGCCAAGCCCGCATACGCCAGCTCCTTCACGCCACCACCACAGATATGTTAACGAAAATAAAAACTCGTGCCAATTCGGCCTACGACGCCTGCCCCAAACTCTCCCACCGCCGATTGAAAATTAAAAGCGGCCTCCTACCCCCCACCGGCGCCACCTCCACCATCCACCGCATTACTAGACCCGATAAAACTACCGCATCCACTCCCTCCGCCGTCATTGACGCGGCACACTCTCACTTCGCCTCCGAACTCGGCCGCGCCACCCCACGCGTACTACCCACCCCCCCGTGGGAACTCCCCGACAACCCCGACAACTTTACCATCGAACCCCACGGTGACCCCTCTCTCACCCTTGCCGACATGATTACCCGCGATACTTTCGATAAAACTCTCAACTCCCTAGGCACCGGCAAAGCCCCCGGCCCCGACGGTATCCCCAATGATATCATCAAATTCCTACCACCGGCGACCCGCTCCGCCCTCTTCTCCCTCCTTTCCCTCCTCGCCCACAAATCCTACACCCCTCCTGATTGGTGCCACAACACAACATGCTTGCTACATAAAAAAGGCGACCCCTCCCTCCTCGACAATTACCGCCCTATCGCCCTCATGAACAACCTCCTTAAATTATGGACATCACTAATAAAAGACGCAGGCTCGAACTACGCCGAAACCCACGGCATCCTCAGCGACCAACAAGACGGATTCCGACAACACCGCAGCATCCACGACGCCCTCTCCTCCCTCATTATGACGATGGAGGACGCGAAACTCCACAACAACGACATCTACGTCATGTACGCAGATTTCAAAGGCGCCTTCAACGCCGCGGACCACCGCATCATGTTCAAACACATGCGTCAACTCGGTATGCCCCCCACCTTTGTCGACACATGCGAACACCTCTACGGGGTCTCAACCACAGATTATATCACACCACATGGCCCCACCCCTCTATCGACATTAATCGCGGAACCCTCCAGGGGGACACCCTCTCCCCCTTCCTATTCACCCTCTTCCTTGAACCCTTCCTTCGATGGCTCACGGTGGGAAGCCGAGGCTACCGCCCAGGCCCCCCCGCCACTAACGTCGACCCCACAGAACCAACGGCCACATACCCCGGACACGGCTTCGCTGACGACCTCAGCCTCGCCACGGGCTCGACCCCTAACATGACCATCCAGCTCAAGAAACTCTCCCTCTTCAGCGCCTATACGGGCATGACCGTCAACATCCGCAAATGCTGCATCACCGGCGCGCTCTGGTGCACAGGCAACGCCCTCACCCTCACCAACACTACCCTCCTCGCATCCCGCCTGCAAACTCAGTTCATCACCCTAAACTCCACCCCGGCCCCCATTCCCTCCATTGGCCCCAAGGACACATACCGAGTCCTAGGGGTTGAACTAAACACCTCCCTCAACTTCTCCAAACACTGGCACGAACTCAGACGTACCACAGCATCCCTCATCACCGCCCTTTCCACCTCCCCACTAACACAATCCCGCAGAATCAGGGTCATCCGTGGACTCCTCATCGGCAAACACTTCACCCTCCAGCTCGGCCTCTTCACCGACTCCCAACTCGACACTCTCGAAGGGCAAATCTGCCGCGCACTCCGCTCCGCCGTCTCCACGGTACGTAACCTTCCCCGCACCGCCCTCCATCGCCCTACCTCAGACCTAGGACACGGTCTCCCCTCCCTGAAAGCCCACGCCGCACAACTCACAGTTTGCCACCTACATAAAATTATGAACAACTCAGGCTATAGAGGCCACATGGCCCGGGCACACATCCGCACCTTATCCAACACGTACTCCCACTGGCCCTCGGAAGCCATTATGTCAACCTTTTACACCCCACCCACACTCAAGTGCTTAGTCAGAGCTCAGCGCGATGCGGGCACCCTATTCCACAACATCCCTCCCCTCTCCCTCACCAACCCTATCGCCTCCACAATCCGCGCCCACTTCACCACTCAAGACAACGCCCTCCTCGCCTCACTCCGGGACAAAGCCACACACATCACCGAACCTCACACATATAAGCAAGCCTACTGCGATTTCTCACCCCGCAAAATACACGCCTCTCTCCTCCCCCGCCTCACCCCCCTCTGGAAAAATAACATCACCACGTGGCCACAAGTCCTCCTCAGAGCCACCTCATCCTCCTTCATCCTCAAATCCTGCAAATCCATCACCACACTCACGGGGTCCACCTCCCCACTCTCAGTTCCTATCCGCCTCCTCGCCGCAATCCTCACCGAACCCCTCGATACTATCCACAACCGCCTCCCCATCACAAGCCTCATTTCCAAACAAGCATCCCCCCCCACCACTATACACCCTTCATGGATTCCCCTCCTCTCCCCACACCTCCCTCGCTCACCCCCCACCCTCTCATCCGGCATCTACACCCCCCGCACCACTCACCCCACCCCCACCGCACCCACCACACACTTAGACACAGAATACCTCACCCCCTCCGACCACCACTACCCCCCATGCGACGTCACGCGCATCATTTCCAAACACAAGGACACAGAATACGGCCAAACACAGTACATGGTTGAATGGGCCCCGGAACACCTCACGGAATGGGACATCCTGTTACAACTCGACGACGGCTTCCGCCTCATCTCCTCCACCCCCACAGCGGTATGCCTCCCCACCTCCTCCCCCGCCGCCTGCTCCATCTGCCACGACCCACTGCACACAGAACCCACCTCCACATGCCGCACATGCTTGCACTTCGCCATACATTCCCAATGCCGCCCAGCTCAGGGACCCGCCACATGGCAGTGCGAGTGGTGTGCTCGCGGCCAACAACACGACCTCACCCGCCTCCACGAGGTCCAGTGGGCCCCGTGCCTACAACTACACGACACCATCAGTGAGACCCCCACCGCCCTCACCGCATTTAACTCCGGCTACGTCCCCTCCACGACACCCATTCTGCCAGAACCAGGACCCCCTCCCTGGCCACACCCCCTAATCACATTCAACCACGACCCCATCAACCCCGACCTCGACATGCTCCCTACCGGCAAATTCGCAATCCACGCACACCCATCTCTCCACGACACCACCATCCTTTGCACTCCCGACGGTCGCGCGGTAACCACCCTCAACGGCCCCCGCGTCCGCCACCTCTTTCAACTCTTCCGCCCCGACCTCACGCAGCACACGTTCGAAGAAGAGGTCTACCACCTCCTCACTCGCCTCGGCTCTCGCTCAGAAATCCACTCACCCACACCCGCCACCACCACACGTAATAGATGGGCCACTAGAGAAGACCTACTCACAGCTCTCCGCCACACATTCCACATACAGACAGAACTCTACTCCGACCCCCTCAATAAATCCCTCCACTCCCACACCTACCACTCCCTCTACCCCGAAGATATAATCTTCTCATCCAGCGGCAGCAATGCCCCACACACATGGCAAGGCACCAACGTAGCCAACCATGAATACGACCACGAGTGCATGCGACGAGCCATGGAACACGCAATCACCAGCGCACACCTCACAGCCCCTCACACACCCAGCGCAACCATCCTCATCCTCCCCCGATGGGAACACACACCCTACCGCCACTCCAAATACATCAACTCCCCATACACCCACCACCTCTACACCCTCCCCAATGACGCAAACACCTTCCTACCCCCCGACCAACACACTGGCAACCCCACCCCTACCCCCTTCGGCACACGATGGATGGTCGACATATACCTCGTCGCCAACCCCCTCGCACTCTCCTCCCTCCCGCCACCCACAGCCATGACCGCACTTCACAACACTCTCGAATCTATCTACGACACTCACCTCCCCAACCCCGCCATCACCCCCCCCCTCCTCCCCACATCTTCGACACCTACACACCGCACTCAGCAGGTATATACCACCTCCCCCCAAATCCTACTCACCCCATCACATACCCCCTCCCGGACCGCATGCACCTAACATACCCCCCCACAAGCGGTACTCTTGCTTGGAACTGGCAGGACTTCGTCTACACAGACGGCTCGAAAAAAGGCAGCTCTTCCCCCCTCGGAGCAGCAGCCACCCACCCCGCCTCGGACACCAAAGTCAAAATCCTGGTGACCTCTACCCCTCCCTCCCACACAATAAATCGCGCTGAAGTAGCTGGCATAGATATAGGCCTCCAACTTGGCCGTACCCACCTCCTCACATACAGTGCGTGCTCCCTCCGCCTCATACAAGGATACTTAAACTGCCCTTCCGCTTACCGACACAACATCCACCGCGACACGCTCCACTCCATCACACACACCCTTAAAACCCGCTGCTACGCAGGCATCCGCACACACCTCGGCAAAATCAAAGCACACAACCAATCCCTGGGTAACGACCTCGCAGACACCCTCGCCAACCAAGTCGCGGATGGACACCCACCCGACACTACATACACCACAGGTTTAGAGGTCGCGATAGGCCACTGGACCTGGCCATACACCCTCATTCCACAAACCCTAGGGGACCCCATACCCTACAGATACACCAACCTCAAAGCCGACGCACACACCTACAGCACCAAACACACACACACACACCCTTCTCGCATACTACCAAACACGGTGCCCTCCTCGCCCGCGCCGCGGAAGACGGCGCCGATTTCTCCTTCCACAAAAAACACTCAACCCTCACGAACATCCAGTACACACACAAACAATAATTCATGTGGGGAGTCCACAACACCCGCCTACTCACCCATAACCCCACCCTCCGCTGCCCCCTCTGTGGCCAATTCACTAGTAACGGCCACATGGCCGGTAACTGCCCCTCCATGTCTGGTCTAAGACATGACCGACACAACAGCGCGCTACAGCTCCTCCTCTCCCAACTGGAACGCCACAACGGTGGCCGCTGGGAAACCATCACCGCGGACTTCGGTAACAAACCCATCAAATCATTTGCTTCCCCCTCTCTTGCCCACACTCCCCATGACTGCCACCCACCCCACCCCACCCACATGCCCTCCCGCCTTGTTGCTGCTGACGAAGGTCTCTCGCCCGACTCCCTAACCTCGTGTCCCGCCGTCCTACCCCTGAGATTCTCCCCCCCGCGCTACGACCCCCCGCACACAAACCCGACTTCATCCGCATCCTCGAACCTCGATTTGTGGGTCACTCAAACGGTCGCCGACGTTACGCTTCCATAAAAAAGATTCAGATAGGGGAATGGAAGTACTGCACAGACAATAACCTCTTAAGGCTAGGGATCAAGTGAATTTTGTCGATGTTGATGGTAATGATATTTTGAAACTTCGATGTTGATAGCATTGATATCTTGGATTGCCGATGTTGATGATGTTGATAGTTTGGGATGTTGACATCGATGGCAATTTAAGCCGATATTATCGCCGATGTATCAATATTTGGGACGATATATCGATAAATCGAGCTTTGATAATCAATATTTTCAAACTGTTTTGATAATTGATGGCATTGATACTAGCACTACTACCATCGTGCCGATGTCGATGTTGCAACCTATCACATCGATGGCACCATCAGCGTGTGATGATGATACTATCGACGATGCATCGATGGCTGATACCTAGCCTTATAACCTCTCCCAAACAACTAACCTCATACGTGCCAAATACACTCCCCTTGCAAACGCCATCCGCAGCCACTGGCCAGGCACAGTGGTAGACATCCTTCCCATCGTCATGAGCCGCATAGGCACACCGCACTCCTCCACCATCACGAGTCTCACCTCCCTACTCACAGCCCGCACTGACCCCCCTGACAAACTCATCTCCAAAGCACGCCTTGACACGTCTCGCATCCTAACACAGCTCCACACGCACACTGTCCAATGGCTGCATCATCTCCTACTCATATACCGCATCAAGTCCCGCACGACCTCCCGCCGCGCCTCCGCACATTGCCCCTTCGCACGCCCCTAAATGCACGCAGCCCTCGCCTCTTCTTGCACACCTCCCCGGGGGGGAGTAAAACCCCCGACAACCATTGGAGAGGTAGGATTTAGGTGGTTAACGGTCTAGCCATGACTTGTAAGTTCCCTATATGGCATAGTTGGGAGGGCCCAGAGACAGCAGCCGACGCATCCGGCTTTTGGTGAAAAACCGGCGCATACGGTACATGTTGTAAATAATTTCAATTTCAATTTCAATTTTTTCAATACAAACAAAACTGGAACAGCAGAAAGTCCAGTTCCTTCGCGCAGCTACGATTCCCCCAACCTCAGTTCACCGGATCAAACTTCGCTCCCCCCTGTTCACTGACATATCCGGCCGAGAAGCGATCGCCCTCCTACATGACCTCCTCACCTCACACCTCTCGACCGAGCTCGCCCCCGCCGGCGCCGCACACACAACACCCCCCCTCTGCCAGATGGAAGACCTTCCGGAATCGGTTCAATTCCTCCTCCAATTCGCGGACGCAATACAACCCGTGGACGACCCCACCAAGATCGAAAGTGACCCCTCCTCCCTGTGGATAAATATCCTCCACCTGCCCAATAACCCCATATTTTCACAGTCAGGCCATGTTCCCCTGAACATATTTTCTACTTCCCTTCACGACCCAGTACTCCCCAACCCCCATCTTCACAAAACTACAATCACACCCCCCCCGTCACTGGACACGTCCCGGGCACATCCTGGACACGCACCTGCCTCACCACGGTCCTCGTTCAGTACCGACAGACCCTCTCCCTGCCCTGCCCCAACGCCGACGGCGTCATTCCCAACACGCACTAGTTATACACACTCCTTCACCAGACGGCGCAGGAATTCTCAGCGCATCACACCACCTTCCGTCTCACCCCACACACCCCTCTCAATCTCACACACCACACCTCCCTTGAAAAATTCCCGGACGGCTCCTACTTTCGCTCCCACCCCTCACCCTCACCCATCATCAACACTAGCATCCAAATATCACTCACCACAGAAATGTATTGCATTCTCATCTCCACCAACGGCACAGCAACAATCCCCCTCCGTCACACCTTCATCCACAAAGGCACACACACCCAATCCTCATGCACCCTCACCATCAACCCCCATCACTACTCCACCTTCGGCCGCGCCCGCCTCTCGGACCCCGCTTTCACTACTACCCCTTCCCCCCAGCCCCTCAACCTCACTAAACACAACATCCTCTTCCGCAACTCTCCCACCCTCCTCCTCCAATGGGCTCACCACCTCCACTCCAACGACGTCTCCAACCGTTGGCAAGCCGAGACGGCCGACATTTCCATGATGGACGACGATCACGACGCCCCCCTCGACCTCACCTCCCTCCCAGTCATTCAGCTCTCTTCCACCACACACACCTCCACCCCCACCCAATCGAACTCCTACCACCCCTCCCACTCCACTCGCCCGTACCATACTCCCCCCACCACGCCACCCCCTCACACTCCTCTCCCGCCCCTCCCCCCATCCCCCACACCAAAACCCCCTCCACCCCCCTCCCACCCATCACAGAGACCTCCACCGACCCCATGAACTCCTCCTCCTCCCCCCTCCCCCCCCCCCAACCCTAGTAACGGACTTAATGAGGAAAGTGTAGTAGCTCGGGCTTCTCGGGATCGACTTGGGGATGTGGTGTGGCTAGACCTTGTGACCCCGCACCGTTACCTTGTTGTTGATGTTACGGTCACTATTGCTCCAATGTTCCGGTGGTGGAGCCCCCCTCCCGCTTCATGGTATGCTTACGGCGGCAACCCACTAGGCTAAACTTGATGTTGACCACCGCAATTCCGCGTGTGTTGTGACTCCTCATGTTATGTCGGTTCACGGGTATTGCCCCTTTGCCTTGGAGGATGCATGGGGGACGGTTCGCCCCTATTGTGGTTGAGCTAGTCGATCGCTTGGCTATCCTAGTGGATTTTCGTACTTTCCGTAGCATGGGTGTTGCGGACTCTCGTTCGTTGCGTCATGACAACTATGCCCGCATGAAGGAGTTTGTTCGTCGGTATGCTTCTATTCCCTTCCGCATGATTTTGGGTGATGTGCGTCGGGAATTCATGCAACGGCTTTGTGTGGCTCTTCACGACATTTTGGGTTCCCATCTTCGAGATGCTTTGCAGGAGGGCAGTACTGAATCTGTTGCATGCCTTCCTGCAAAGGGCCTAAAGCCTTATATAAAGGCTTCAGGTTTTTTTTTGGCCTGGTGTTTCCACTACGTTTCTTGTAATCAGCTCAATTTACATTGCAGTATATATTAGCAGAACAGTGAACGCGCTGCAACAGTACATCATTCGTCGGTTTAGATTGTAAGTACATCATTGTATGTATCTGTCACTCGGGGGATGTGCGACGAGAATTCATGCAACGTCTTTCTGCTGCTCTTCATGGCACTCTGGGTTCTTATCTCCGCGACGCTTTTCAGGAAGGCAGTGCTGATGCTGTGGCATGCCTTCCTGTTCCTCGGGCTTAGGTTTTTTCTTCCTTTCTTTCTTTTTCTTGCTTGGTGGCCTCCACTGCTTTTTCTTGTAAGAAATTTTTAATTATGTATCTGTCACTGCCCCTGTATGTATCTCATCTTTCGCGGATGGTGGCTAAATTCATCTAAGAACCGGCCTTAAACTGTGTACAGGTAAAAGACAAGCAGGGAGGGAAACCCTAACTACCCGGCACTTACCTGTAGCCCTAACCCCTCACGCTACCCCCAAGTCACTAGATCAGCAGATCCGAAACCCGGGGATAGCTGAGCGGTATAATACCATCCCCGGATTCGAACCCGACGATACATACCAGCCCCTGTATGTATCGTCTGTATGCACATAAAATATGGCAGGCAAATATCCAGATTTTCTTAGCCACCATCCGCGAAAGATGTGAGATTTTCAAATACTTAGCCCGTATCTGTACCGGAACTGCATAACTCGTAGAGGATAGTGGATGGTGCTCTCATCTGCGCATTGCGCAGTAGCTATACCCGTACCTTCGCCTGTTGGGGCCGCGCGCGGTGGATGAGGGTATCGCGAGCGCACTTACCGATACTGTGTCGCTGGCGGGAAACTTAGAACAACTTCCCCAGCCACTTTTCAGGTCTGTGCGAGCGCGGGGGAGCCAATAACCTTCACCACAAGTTAATCACTGTGTGTGTGTCACTGTGTTGCATTACAGTCCTAACGCACATTTGAAGTGGCACACCTGGAAGTGATCGACCTAGCAAAGTAACGATAGGTGGCCGGTGATCGCCGTCAAAACCACACCAGCTTAGCCGCCTTTCTTTGCAGTCTCGCGGCCCTGTCCTCAATGCTCACGACGCTGCACCGGTGTGAAATCCTCACTTGTGTCGTATTCTTCTCAACTTATCCTCTCATTCTACTTTGTTTTGAGTTGGTTATGTTGTGTGCAGCCCTCGCGATGGCTGGTTCTATTATGTGGTGCGGTATTATGGTGTTCCCGCTCTTTTCACCGCCAGATCAGGCATATCGCGGCCCTCCCAGATCTGACGCCATGGTTCCCGTGTTTTAAGCCTCGGATTGTGAAATCACGCCTCTGTTCTCTTCAGCGTTCCACTTCACATCGAAATTAGGAGTATGCACAACGTGCGTTATCTCCTTCTCACCAGGACAGTCGCCTTCCTTTGCACTGTCTTGTTCTGCAGAGTAGTGTATCGCGTCGCTTCGGAACAGATCTGTCTCGGCCATCCGACCGCGGCGCCTCGAACTGAGCCAACCGCCGCAAACTTATTTGCCTCGACCGGCGCGCTACCGTCGTTTTGCAAATCGCGCGAGGTAGCATTCGGCAACTACCATATTTACGGCTTCTGCTCTCGCCTTCTCTGACACGGCGGCTGACAGCCTGTGCTCTCCCCTCCAAACTTGAAAACAGGAATACCCTACGCCAGTGCTACCCGATCGCAGTTGTACAAATTTAGCCATGAACACCGGACGAGCCTCAATCGCGCTGCTCGCCTGCATAGCTCTGCTGGCTGCAGGCAGCGTCAACGCCGCTGAGAATGTCGTGACCATCTCGGGCCAGGCCAGCTTTGACAAGGCTGTGTCCGGCTCTGAATTCATCGTCGTCGAATTCTATGGTATGTGAGCGCCTTGTGTGTCCCTTGTGCATTAGTAGGGCAACATTATGCGCGTCATATGCTGGCTGTACGCAATGTTACTAGCTTGCACGTGAGGGACTGATTGGGGTGGGGTGCATCAGCCCCTTGGTGCGGACACTGCAAGAAGCTCGCTCCCGAGTTTGAGAAGGCCGCCACTTCCCTTAAAGAGGAGGGCAGCAACATTGTCCTTGCTAAGGTCTGAGTCCACCTGAATGCGTATGTGTACGTCAGTGTCAAGAGTGTTATCAGCCTGGGTAGATGCTGTGGGTGTGAAAAATACGGGTGGATGTGCAGGTTGATGCCACTGAGGATGCGAACAAAGATCTCGCCGGCAAGTTTGGTGTCCGTGGGTACCCCACCCTGAAGGTGTTCCGTGACGGGGATGCCTCCAATGCCGAAGATTATGAGGGCCCCCGCGATGCGGATGGCATTTTTAAGCACGTGAAGAAGATCAGCGGCCCCGCTTCTGTCGCGGTTGAGACTGCCGAGGCCGTGGCTGCCTTGATTGAGGCCGAGGATGCCCCCGTCGTTGCCTACTTTTCCGCCCTTGAGGGCGACGCCTTCGATGCGTACATGAAACAGGCTAATGGGCTGCGTAACGACTTCAGCTTTGCCCATACCGCTGATGCTTCAGCGCTGAAGGTGAGTATCAATGTATTTTCTACGGAAGTTTGGCAGATTGTGAGCATTGATTGTTGCAAAGATCGAGAGGGGATACCACAACAGGTGCAGTGGAGTGTGCAGTGTTCACGGTTGTCGCACGGTCATGTAGGAGTGCCCGGATTGCGCCTCTGGCTCTGTTGTTGCCTGGAACAAGCTGGAGAAGACAAATGAGGTTTTCACCGGCGACTTTGCGGGATTCAAGGAGTGGCTGGAGGGAGTAACCAAGCCTAGCATCATTACCTTCGGAGAGTGAGTTGTTGGCTGGGCCTGTCCAGTACTTGTATTGTTATATCTCTTGCAGAATGCTGACCTTGTATGGAATGTGTGTGTGTGCAGCAACCCTCTCATGCGCAAGGCGCTTGGATCTGCATTCGGCGCTGGGTCGCCCACCAAGATTGTGGGCTTGTCCGGCGCGGCGGGCGAGGACCCTGCGATGCTGGAAGCTCTCATGGCTGCGTCCAAGGAGCATGATGACCTGACCTTCATGTATGCCGACAAGACCATGGACCTGTTCGACCGCGTCAAGCAGTTCTTTGACGTCAGCGACGAGCAGCTGCCCACCTTTGTTGCAAACAACGACGAGGGCAAGTGGCACCTATTCTCTGCTGAGCTGTCTGCACTTAGCCAGTTTGTCAAGGATTTCAAGGTGCGCATCTCCTTTCAGCTGTGTCTGAGGGGTTGAATTGCAAGTGCGGCGTGTTTCTCCCTTTCTCTTGGCCTCTTTGCTTAAGTTGTTCCATCTGTACTTGTGTGTGGCAGGATGGCAAGCTCGAGAAGACCGTCAAGTCTGCTGATGTCCCTGCCGAGCCCTATGAGGACGACGTTCGCGTCGTTGTGGCCAAGCAGTTCGATGAGATTGTCTTCGGTGGCAACGATGTTCTCATTGAGTTCTACGGTGAGCAGGACTGCACCGGTTTTTGTGGAGCCCTTGTGCTTGTTGTATTGGGCGTGTGGGGCTGAAGCATGTGTGCATTGCGTTTTCGACAGCGCCGTGGTGCGGACACTGCAAGAGCCTGGCACCCACGTATGCTCAGGTTGGCGCCGCCTTCAGGAGTAACGACAAGGTCGAGATTGCGAAGATGGACGCCACTGCCAACGATGTGCCCAGCTCCAAGTTCAACGTGAAGGGCTTCCCCACCATCTACTTTGTCAAGGGTTCCACCGGTGACGTCATGTCGTACGATGGCACCCGTGACAAGGATGGCTTCATGAACTTCATCAAGAAGCACGCGTCCGCCTCTGCGGGCACCCACGACGAGCTGTAGGCACTCTTTTCCAGCCATTTAGGGTAAAAATGTGTTAGCAGGGTTACCACCCAAGCGCACTTTGACGTCATCTATGCAACATTTCTGGTCGTCTCAGGCGCCACCCCACTCGCATTTCCCAGCAATGCTCTGCATAGTGGTGGCACTCTACTGGGAATTGATTGAATACTTGGTCTCTTGAAACTATTTCAAGCCAAAGATGAGGAGAGGCTAGTGGAGGTTGAGTGAATATATCACGTCTGGAATATAGCTTTTTAAATTCGCAGGAGTGATCACAGAGCGGGCGATGTTGGCCAGTCTGAATACATACAGAGCAGCGAATCTCACAGCCTGCATGGTAAATTTACCAACGACCCCGCTGCGGCCACCAAGTCACGTGTCAGCTGCAGCACGGCCTCTCGGCGAGCTGCCTCCACCTGAGAAGAACAGCACAAGTAAGTGCCTTCAGGAATGTGATCTTCAGGGCGAGTAAAAATCACGTCGGATCAGTGGTGTAGATAACTTACGGGGTCGGTCTGCACATCGGACAGCAAGCCGATGACACAGACGGACGCCCATCCGTTCTGTACGGCCCAGAAATCAGTTCCTTCCGGGTTGATCCTACAGAAAAGCCACAGCGACGGCGATGTCAGTAGGCGAAGTGTGGGGAGCGATTGCTGAACTTAAGCCTTATATGGGGGAGCCGTACCCTGCGAGCCCACCACCGGTGTTTTGGAACTGAACAACTTTCCGTGTCTCCATCTTCCCACCCCCGACATCATGCTCCCTCGTTTTGGGGTACTCTCCCTCCGGGATGCGCAGGAATTTGGGAGTCACGCAATGATCTGTCCGCAGAGGGGTTCACAAGCTGGAGTGACTGACCAAAGCCGGAGCGCCCCTTGGCTCACCGATGAGCGCAATGACGATTGAACACTCACCTCCCTGGCGCGCGATCAAGTACCCCTTGACGTCGGAGAGGGATCCAGGTGGGAAGTTGATGTTTACGACATAGTTTTGAAGTAGCTCACGCTTGGCGCTGCTCGGCAGCTCAAGCTGTCCCAACATGCCCCTTCGGCCACAAGCAGGGTGTTCAGCACATAGTGTGCATATGTGGGGGGGGGGGGGGGGGGGGGGGGGGGGGGGCTGTGAAGGTAAGAGGAGGAGTTGTGTGCATTGAGTGAGCCCGTAAGAAATTGGTAGCTGGGTCGCACTTCACGATAGGCACCGTCAGCTCAGCGGCTGTGGCGTATTCCTCCTCCGACTTGCCAGCGTAGTAGTCCAGGGACAGGGAGAGTGCCATAACGCCCTGTGCCCCGCGGTCATCGACAACATCCAGAGGGCGATGTCAGAGAAATCCACCCTACCCCACAACAACCGCCGTCCCACTGCCCGCTCATTGTCCTTCCCAGCACAAACACGCAATCCCATATACACACACACACACACACAGATAAACAAGCAAACACAGTGACACACGTACAAGCGAACATAGTAACATACACACACGTACACAAACACACACTAACAAGCATATCAAAACACACACATCACACATAATTATCCCCAGCGGAATCTAAGTTTGTTTGGAGGGCGCATGTGCCTCCACCTTGCAAGCAGCTTCGCGTGCAGCGCCGACCGTCCCGCTGTAGATGACATGCAGACCA
This sequence comes from Tetraselmis chui, assembly GCA_026401115.1. Classification (NCBI taxonomy): domain Eukaryota; kingdom Viridiplantae; phylum Chlorophyta; class Chlorodendrophyceae; order Chlorodendrales; family Chlorodendraceae; genus Tetraselmis; species Tetraselmis chui. The sequence continues at coordinate 41,512 of JAPMLY010001790.1, forward strand.
GCATTGTCGCCTCGGTTGATACCCGCAATCACCAGATCAAACTTGGGTGCGCCCTGAACTAGGCAGGCGGAGCGTCAGCGGGCCAAATGCCGTGCTGCATGAATGCCATCGACTTTCATTTATGTTGATCGAGTAGTGTACAGAGAGACGAGACGGCTGCGCACCGGAATGATGTCGCTGTTCAGTGCCAACATGACGGAGTCCGCAGGCGTGCCGTCCACTGCGAAGGCCGCAGCAGTGCCCACGATCGGGATATCCCATGCCTCGAGCGGCCTATCGCGAACAGGGAGAAGAGTATTCAGTCGGTGTGGCTGCCATGAAGATAGACTGAAATAGTCTGCGGGAACCTGCGGCCCGTCGTCCTCGGCTTTTCAAGTGCACAACGCAATTTGTGTAGTTCAATTCCTTGCGCATGGGATAGGCAGGATATCCTACGTCTTCAGCGTGATAGCGTGACTCTGGGCGGAACGTTCCTCTGCGACAATAGGACAATGCGCGATCGGTGAAGGCAGTTAGACTCGGCGACAGAAGGCAATAGTCGGGGGCAGCGGCCTCGCGCGACAGCTAGCTAAAAACCTCGAGGTGAGTCGACAATACTCGACAGAAAAAGTTGTGGCGTAGATTGTACAAAACACCCGAAGCTGCTGGCCACATCGGGTGTTCGGGTAGTTTCCTGCGCTTTGGCGCTGACCTGCTGGTCCGCAGACGTAAATTTCGCAGCAGTTGGCGCGGTGCAGCGCAGCGACTAGCGCTCGCAAGCCGGGGGCCGCGACGCCATCATCGTTGCTGATCAGCACCTTAGCAAGCGACCCACGGGCGATGCTCATGGTACCGTTGCTAAAGGAAGATAATGAATTCACACTTGACGCAGTGCAAGCGATACGGTGCCTGGTTCGGGCCAGGCGGCGCCCGGCGGGCAGGACGGGGGTGAGGTGACGCGGCTGATTGTGGAGACCCGCGTGAGATGACGACAAACTGGGCAGCTGGTGACGAAGTGAAGGGGCGGCTACTCGCGACACAGTGCGATGCGCCACAGCTGTGATACGCATTCGTACGAAGGTTCCTAATTCTCGCGTGACACGCTCGGTGGCAACGAAGACAAACCACGAGCAGTATCCAGAGAGTGCGGGGTGTCGAGATCACTCGAGAGTGCGGGATGCCTGGGTTGCCGTCGGCGACGTCTGTCGCATTGGAGGTAGTACACTCCTCCACAAACATTAGGGAAATGTTCGTATATGCTTTTGATATTGTAATCCTGAATCGAACTGGCGAACTACAAATACACGTACCGTAGTAGTGTGACCTCTTATTATGGGTTGCTTGGAGTTGTTGGCCTCCTGCTGCTACTGACGCCGAAAGGTTTCTCTCACCGTCCATATTGCTCGCACGGACAACATTTTGCGCGGGTTGTTCGCCGCCGCGGACAGTGTGGAGGCCGCTTTTTCTCCTCGACTGGAATGCCTTCTCATTCCACGCACGGCGTTCTTCACCCGCGCCATGGGCCGCAAGCGTCTCAGGGTTTCCTGGCGCGGCGCGTGAGGCGCCGCTTGTCGCCTCAACGAGTCCACGTGTTGAGTTTTTCACGTCGCGTGGGAGCTCCTCATGATCTCTTGTGTTTTCTTTGCTAGGTATGTGCGCAATGTAGTGCTTATGTGCCTCGATGCACATTGACACATTGTAGTGCTTCACTTCCCGTGTCTTGGATTCCGTGACCCTCTTGTCACTTTCGCCCTATCCCCCCCCCCCCCTCCCTTCTCTACTTCCATGTCCTCGTGTCTTGGAGGCTCTAATAGGGTTGCATCGATAGGGGGGGGGGGTAAGCGCCACCTTCCTTTTGCACGTTTGGTTTCGTTCGCGGAGACTTATTAGGCGCTCTTGCTTTCTTCTTTGGTTCTCCATCGGACATACCATATAAGTAAATGACATCCGTGTCGATAATATGCGAGGTGCTTGTCGCCTACTCACCTCCGCGTGTTGATTTTACACCGTTGCGCGGGGGTTTTCGTGTTTAATTTGCTAGGTAATAAAATGTAGAGCTTCCATTGGGCGTTCGTGTCCTTGATTTCGTGACCCTCTAGCAACCCTTTCCGTTTTAGTTTTGTCCTCGTGTCTATAATACTTCAAGTAATCCAATTTGATATCATGCATATTCCGGAGAAACAAGAATGGCCTCACAGCGCCGCAATTTGATTAATATTGCAACGATCTTGCGCACTTGTGGTAGTGGCGACGGAGAGCGGCCCGGCGCCCCGGTTGAGTGGGAGAGGTAGCTCGTTGCGGTAGAACATGAAACGCCGGAAACTGCGTATATTTAGTAATACGTGTACCATCGATTTCGCACAACCAAACAAGGGTCAATGTAATACCGCATACTATGACCAACAGAAAGACACTCACATTGGATAAGAAAATTAGCTAAGCTAGTAGTAAAGCCGATGTTCACATAGCAAGTAAGTCTGAAATGTTAACTGAAAACGTATTTAAGCCGTCCCACTGAAAAATATGTGCAAATTCTGGTACCCGTGTAGGCACTTTTCACATAAGAAATCGTCATAGATGGTAAAACCTAGAAACTCGCATTCGCTACGAAGCATCTTGGGCTGTCGGCCTACGCCGTTTGCTAATCACAACGACAAGGACCCTTTCGGTGCATGACCCGAAGTGGTCCCAACCGCAAAAGCTTGAGCCTCTATATCTCGCAAGCACGACATCTCGCTTCAGTGGGGGGGTTTTCGCGCGGATCGGGTAGAAGTCAAGGCTCGGCGGACTCGAAGGCAAGCCCTTGAGCACTTCACACCGCGGCGCACTTCATACCGGCACTAGGCACCTTGCGCAAGCGACTGCGCACAAAACTTGGAGGGAGCTTTAGCTAAGCCATCACGCTTTAGTCTAGAGTCTCGGTTGGTGTTCTCAATTTGTCATCGTACTAAAACCCGTGTAAAGTAGGCTTGAGCAGTAAGCTGCTATTGCGATGCGGTGGTGACAGAAGCATCGCTAATGGTAGCGACTAGCGACACTTGTATTGGTACCATTGTCGCTACGTGATATCTTATTGGAGGTGCCCGTGAGCTGTGTGCTATGTCGACATGTGCGTGCGCTGATGCGTTGTGTGATGGTTACACGAGAACTAACTTGCAGCAGGGCACACGGCTGCTTGTATTTTCTTTTTGTGTACTAGGTCAAGTATACGTATTCGCCGATAACGCTCACAATTCAGAACGTACATGCACTGACAATGATGTTCTATAATAGCCCCTCTATATCATTGGCAGGAATAATGCAAGCAAAATAGTCTCCATTTGGCACCGCTCTCATTTTACGCCTTAAGATCATCGTGTGCCTTGGCTCCGGCAGCGCCTTCATCATACCATATGCTAGCATGTCCGCTATGCTCACTGACACGACCACGAATGTCTTCGCATCCACTAGCTCTCGAATATAGTGGTGTATAATGTCGTTGTGATATGTTTGTAACCATGGGGTTGTTGGCAAGCGTGATTGCTCCCTTGTTGTCTTCATAAACTGTTGTGGCACCGTCATGGCGTTGGTGGACATCTTGCGTTAATTGCCAAAAGTGAACGGCGCTCTGTCCTGCACAATCGACTGCAACATATCATGCCTCTATGGTGGACAAGGCCACCGCCTCTTGCTGCTTGGAGGTCCAGCTGACCGCTCGCCCGTTAAGCATGACCACTTCCCCCGACTGCGATCGTCTAATGGTCGTGTCAACTGCCTAGTCTGAGTCTTAGAACTCTTTGACATCGTTTGCATTGTCATGTGACGGCGTGTCAAAATTTCAGAATACGCACATGCATAATGCACACTATCGAAATATGCACATGCATCCTATATGATAAGATTCAATCCATAACTGGAATTTATCGCACGTGACGATGCACGCATACTCCGCATATTGTATAAAGCTCGACATGAATTTTGGTTTGCTTGTTATTAGCAACCTCATCACATATATCCCCGACGATCCCAATTGAGCGGCTAGTCGGCGGGTCACTCCGTTGCATCAAAGACAACAATGAAATTTGAAATTGTTTACAACAATACCAGTAAAAACCGGCTGTCGTCTCTGGGCCCCCTCTTGTGCTATGCTCAACCTGTAGTTGGACTTCTAAGCGTGAGGCAGACCGTGAACCACTAATCCCAACCTCTCCAATGGCAGTAACGATACCGTCTAAAACATACCCGTATCCAGGTATTTATAATTTTCTGATCTATACGTATTTTTTTTGGATACAGTATGAAAAATAAAGTGTCGCTAGTCTCCACGTTACGCGGCCTGCTCCAGCCGCTGCGGGGTCGCTGATCAGCAAGGCTGTCCAGCTGGAGCTGGTCGAGGCGAACCTGCCTGACCTCGGCTCCCGTGCGACTCCGGTCGTGCCGGAGCTTGGGGGGAAAGGCAGGTGAAAAACCCCCCTCGCATAGGTCGTCGTCGGTCCCGCCCCGATCCGTGCTCCACCCCGCCCGAGGTATTAGCCGCTCCTCTCGACGCAGCTCGCCACCTAGCCGAGTCTTCTCTCCTCCTTCGGGGGCTGAGAAGAGAGAATAACTAGGCTGCAGACGGTGTCCGGCTGGCTCTCCTGCCCCCGAGCCAGATTTTCTCCTGTCCCCTATCCTTTTCTCGTCTGTTTCCAACACCTATCTGATCGCGCTGTGGCCGTCCGTACCCTCCCCCGGTGGTTTACGTTGTTAGGGGGTCGCCTTTACGAGCAGTGTGCCGTTACGATAACCCTAGGCACACTGCCTGAGGCAGCCTATCGATAACCGGGTACCGACTAGGGAAGGGGTTGGAAGAACACAGGGATCGAGTCGCCGGTCCTCAAAAGATGGTGGGTACGGGAATTTTTCCAAAAACCCCCCGTACCGGGCTTTTCCGGCGGCGGGCGATCCTAAGGACCGCCGCCGCCAGACCGTGCCGCTCCTCCGGCTGCGACCCACCTCCGTCCTGCGTAGCATCAGGCCTCGCCCCCAGGGGAGACTTAAGACTCTCGCAGGGCTGGCGACTGCTAGCGAGCGCTGTCCCTAGCGCTGCTTCCCAGCTGTCCGCCGCCAGCTCCAACACCCTCGTCCCTCCGCTGATCCGTCCGTACCCCTTTGCGCCAAAAAATATTTCGCAAACGCCGCCCCCGCCCCATCGTCGGGAGAGTATCTGTGAGTATTTAGTCGCGAAAAGACATATCGGACAGGCCGAGCGGGAGATCCCTGTGCTGGTGTACGGATATTATGTTTTTCAAAACCCTCCGTACAGGGCTTCCCGACAGCTGCTGATCCCGCGGATCGCAGCTGCCGGTACCTCGTTCAGCCCCCTACCGTGCCAGGCCTGGCACGGCTATGGGGTTACCAGCGCCCACCGCGTGGAGGTAGAGGTAGGTGCCGACGGGCCTGCGAGCGCACCCCTCTCCGGGGCCGCCGCCGCTGCGCCGCCGGCGGGCGCCATCAAAGACAACATGGAGAGGGTTAAACTCACAACTTGGAGAAGGTTCTTCTCGTGGACGGACCAATCTAGGCGGCCGTTGCCAAGAGGGGAAGGGAACACAAATTTTGGTCAAAGCTTCAGCAAAGTTGCATGGAATGTCCCATACAATATCCGACTCACTTGAATTTTCGAGACAAACTCGCGTAATTACAAAAAATCACCCCAAAAAGTGTGCCAAAAAACCGATACATCAATGCATTCGCACCGCATCACCAACATCAATGCGTCCATGAATTAGTGCCCCATTTAGTCAATGCGTCCATCAATCAGTGCCCCATTCAATCAATGCGTCCACGGATTAGTGCCCTATTTAATCAATGCATTCATGAAATTGAAATTGTTTACAACATGTACCGTATGCGCCGGTTTTTCACCAAAAGCAGGATGCGTCGGCTGCTGTCTCTGGGCCCTCCCAACTATGCCATACAGGGAACTTACAAGTCAGGGCTAGACCGTTAACCACCTAATCCAACCTCTCCAAGGGTTGTCGGGGGTTTTACTCCCCCCCGGGGAGGGTGCAAGTAGAGGCGAAGGTTGTGTGCAGTCAGGGTCGTGCGTGGAGGTAATGTGCGGATGCGCGGCGGGAGGTCGTGCGGGACTTGATGCGGTATATGCGTAGGAGGTGATGCAGCCATTGGACAATATCCGTATGGAGTTGTGCAAGGATGCGAGATGTGTCGAGGCGTGCTTTGGAGACGAGTTTATGCGAAGGGTCGGTGCGGGCGGTGAGAAGGGAGGTGAGACTCGTGATGGTGGAGGAGTGTGGTGTACCTGTGCGGCTCATGACGATGGGGAGGATATCGACCACTGTGCATGGCCAGTGGTTTCTGATGGCGTTCGCAAGGGGTGTGTATTTGGCGCGTATGTGGTCGGCAGTGTGAGAGAGGTTATTGTCTGTGCAGTACTTCCATTCTCCTATCTGAATCTTTTTTATGGATGCGTAGCGTCGGCGACCGTTGGAGTGACCAACGAATCTGGGTTCGAGGATGCGGATGAAGTCAGGTTTGTGTGCTGGGGGACGAAGCAGGGGGGGGGGAATCTCAGGGGGGAGGACGGCGGGGCATGAGGTTAGGGAGTCATGCGAGAGACCTTCGTCAGCAGCAACAAGGCGGGTGGGCATGTGGGTGGGGTGAGGAGGGTGGCAGTCGAGTGGGGTGAGGGCATGGGTGGGGGTATCAAACGATTTTATGGGTTTGTTACCGAAGTCTGCGGTGATGGTTTCCCAGCGTCCTCCGTTGTGGCGTTCCAGTAGGGAGAGTAGGAGTTGTAGAGCGTTGTTGTGACGGTCATGTCTTAGACCAGACATTGAGGGGCAGTTACCGGCCATGTGGCCGTTGCTAGTGAATTGGCCACATAGGGGGCAGCGCAGGGTGGGATTGTGAGTAAGTAGGCGGGTGTTGTGGAGCATTCATGAATTAGTGCCCCATTTAATCAATGCGTCCATGAAGTAGTGGTCGATTTAATCGATGCATCCATGAATTAGCGCCCCAGTATTTAACCTATGCGTCCATGAATTAGTGGCCTATATTATCAATGCGTCCATGAGTTTGTGGCCTATATTACCAATGCGTCCATGAATTAGCAGTTGAATAAAAAATGATGCATAAATTCTTTATTTATACGAGTTGATGCTTGATCTTCAATTTTTGAGGCTGATGCGGAAGTTTACAACCATCACGTTAACCCCATGGCCCCGTCGGCTCATCGTTTGTCACCCTCACCAAACCCCTCGTTCGTTGCCCCGGCAATGCTACTTATGACTCCCGCGAGGCCATTGGGCAACAAGTAACGTGGGTGGGCGCCCGCCGGCGGCGCAGCGGCGGCGGCCCTAGAGGGGGGTGCACTCGCAAGCCCGTCGGCACTCACCCCCACCTCATCGTGGTGGGTGGTGGTAGCCCTATAGCCGTGCCATGCGTGGCACGGTTGGGGGCTTGGCAAGGTCAGATCCGGCGGCTGCGATTTTCGGATCAACACTTGTCGGGAAGCCTCAGTACGGCTTCTCAAAATAATATTTGTATACCATCGTCAAGATCTCCCGCTCGGGTAGCCCCATACATCTTGTCGAAGCAGGATACGCATTAGATACTCTCTTGTCCACGGGCGGGACTTGTATCGTTTTTTGGCGGTGAAGAGGGTACGGGCGGATCTGAGTTGGCGGCAAGAGTTGGAGATGGCGGCGGAATTTTGGGAAGCATTGCTATGGCAAGACGCTCGTTGGCAATCGACCAACAATGTGAGTCTCGAGTCTCCCCTGGGGCCGAGGCGAGAAACTACGCATGTCGGAGGAGGGTCGCAGCCGGAGGAGCGACAAAGTTTGGCGGCAGATGTCCACTGGATCAACCGCCGCCGGAAAAACCCGGTACGGAGGGTCTTCGAGTAAATATTTCCGTACCCGACATTTTTGCAGAGAGGCGACTCGATCCGCGAGTTCGACCAACCCCTCCCCCACTTTGTACCCGGTTATCGACATGCTGCCTGAGGTAGGGTGCATAGGGTTATCGCAACGGCTCTCTGCTTACAAAGGCGCCCCCCTCACATCGCAAACCACGGGGGAATGGTAAGGATGGATTCCGCACGATAAGACGGATGTTAAAAACATATGGAGATAGACCGGGGACATGAGAATATATGGCTCTGAGGCGGGAGCGCCAACTAGACACCGTTTGCAACTATGGACTTCCTTTCTCCCCACGCCTAGGAAGGGAGGGGAAATATAGGCTAGGAGCAGGTGAGCCGCGACGGGAGGAGCGGCAATTATCTCGGACGGGGAAGCGCGTGGATCGGGACGGGACCGTCGATGACATGTGCGAGGGGCTTTTTCGCTTGCCTTTCCCCCCACCTCCGGCACGACTTGACTCGTACAAGAGCATAGGTAAGGTAGGCCCGTCGCGACGAGTCCATGTTGATCAGCTTAGCTGATCAACGCCCTCGAAGCGTCTAGAGCAAGCCGCGCATGGTGGGGAATAGTAACAAATTATTTTTCATACTAGTATACATTAAATGTTTACGTGCGTGAATTTGACGGTGTTGTTACTGCCATTGAAGAGGTTAGGATTAGTGGTTCACGGCGTACTAAACCCATTCTAGCATCGCAAAAGACCTACACTAGGTTCGATCAATTAGTGCTTTTCCTTTCCATTGGTTCGTTTTTTCCCTTACAATCAAGTGGATGTACACTCTTCCCATAAAGTTTGTCACTATCGGCATGTATTTAATTATCCGCCACACACTGCCGCGATGGCCATGCAACTCAATTGGGGGTTAGACTAATGATTTGCGAACATCGCACTACATGGCGTTGTTCACAGACCTTAATACCTCCGTCGTCACGTCCCAATTAGTGTGGGCACACACGTTGGATTTGCGGCCATAATTTGCGGACCGAAACTCGGGCATGTGCAGGTTATGCACGCCTCTATGCGTAGCTCGGTAAACGTAGTGTCGCGACAAGCAAGGAGACTACTCGGCACTAAGTTCTCGTCATGTTCGCAAGATTGCACTAGCATCCGCCGAGTCTGTTGCGCCCGGCCGTCCACATAGCTGCGACAGCGAGAATAGCATGTCGTGTGCACTAGGTTTTCTTGCCACGTGTCCAGAAATACAACCAAGGGGCACGGGTTAGGGGCGCATTGGGCTTTGTGGGGAGGTTTAATTTGGAGTATAGGCACCCTAGCGCGCGGATCGTTGGCCTTTGAAGCTTTGCTGCGCATCGCCAGGCGTGAAAAATGGCGGAGAAACTTAGTAGTATCCTAGCAAGGGCATTTGCTTGGCCTACGGCAATTAGTTCGGGTATGCCCATATTTTGCGGATCAAGGCCTGCCCACCATCGAGGCTAGGTCGCAAACCCTAATACGTCGGATAGTAGCCGAGACGGGCCTCACTTGTGCCCCGCTTACCCCTTTACTTCACCGCCAACACAAATTAATCCCCGCCCGCCTTTTTCGCAAGCTACAATACAATGAAACCCCAGAAACCTTACATGATAGGCACCCGCCCTACGGCGCCCGCCGGCGGCGCAGCGGCTGCGGCCCCGGAGAGGGGTGCGCTCGCATGCCCGTCGGCACCTACCTCTACCTCCACGCGGTGGGCGCGGGTAACCCTGTAGCCGTGCCAAGCTTGGCACGGTAGGGGGCTGAACGAGGTACCGGCAGCTGCGATCCGCGGGATCAGCAGCTCTCGGGAAGCCATGTACGGAGGGTTTTGGAAAAAAATAATATCCGTACACCGGCACAGGGATCTCCCGCTCGGCAAGTCCGATATGTCTTTTCCGCGACTAAATACTCGCAGATACTCTCCCGACGAAGGGGCGGGGGCGGCGTTTGCGAATTTTTTTGGCGAAGAAGGGTACGGATGACGGATCGGCGGAGGGACGAGGGTGTTGGAGCTGGCGGCGGACAGTTGGGAAGCAGCGCTAGGGCACGGCGCTCGCTAGCAGTCGCCAGCCCTGCGAGAGATTTAAGTCTCCCAGGAGGACGAGGCCTGATGCTACGTTGGACGGAGGTGGGTCGCAGCCGGAGGAGCGGCACGGTCTGGCGGCGGCGGTCCTTAGGATCACCCGCCGCCGGAAAAACCCGGTACGGGGGTTTTTTGGGAAAATATTCCCGTACCCGTCATCTTTTGAGGACTGGCGACTCGATCCCTGTGTTCTACCAACCCTGTTAATCCATGTACACACGGAATGGCATGAAGGGGGATAGAACCGCCGCTTCCCGGAACGGAGCTGTACGCCTTATCCAAGTACCGCCAAAAGTCGGTACCCGATAGGAACATATTTTGTATATGAACCCATCGCATCGCATCGCGACTGAGCGGCGAACACCTATAGCGAGCACCTATAGGTGGAGGGCCAAGACTCCCCCGGAGTCTAGCGTACAGATGTGTCCATTAGTAGTCCTACGGAGGGATATGTAAACACTCCCCCTTAATGGACAAACTCCGGCCGGTGCCCTAGTAAACCCCGCGTAAACGCGGAGGGCCCATAACCTGTTAATCCATGTACACACGGAATGGCATGAAGGGGGATAGAACCGCCGCTTCCCGGAACGGAGCTGTACGCCTTATCCAAGTACCGCCAAAAGTCGGTACCCGATAGGAACATATTTTGTATATAAACCCATCGCATCGCATCGCGACTGAGCGGCGAACATCTATAGCGAACACCTATAGGTGGAGGGCCAAGACCCCCCCGGAGTCTAGCGTACATATGTGTCTATTAGTAGTCCTACGGAGGGATATGTAAACAACCCCCTCCCCTAGTCGGTACCCGGTTATCGACAAGCTGCCTTAGGCAGTGTGCCTAGGGTCATCGTAACGGCACACTGCTCATAAAGGCGGCCCCCTAACAACGTAAACCACCGGGGGAGGGTAAGGCCGGCCACAACGCGATTAGGTAGGTGCACGAAACAGACGGAACAAGGATAGGGACATGAGAATATCTGGCACGGGGGCAAGAGAGCCAGATACACACCGTCCGCATCCTAGTTATTTTCTCTTCTCAGCCCCCGAAGGAGGAGGGAGGACTCGGTTAGGTGGGGAGCTGCGTCGGGAGGAGCAACTTATACCTCGGGCGGGGATGAGCACGGATCGAGACGGAACCGACGACTACCTGTGCGAGGGGGTTTTCACATGCCTTTCCCCCTAGCTCCGGCAGGACCGGAGTCGCACAGGATCCGAGGCCATGCATGTTCGTCTCGACCAGCTCAATCTTACTAGCCTTGATGATCACCGACCTGTAGCGGCTGAAGCAGACCGCGTATCGTGGAGATTAACGACATTTTTAACTTCATACTTGTATGCAGGCAATACTTGTTGACGTGTGTGTTTTAGACGGTATCGCTACTGCCATTGGAGAGGTTGGGATTAGTGGTTCACGGTCTAGCCCAAGCTTATGAGTCCTAATTTGGCATAGCACGGAGGGCTCAGAGAGAGCAACCGGTTAATTCTAGTATTGTTGTAAACAATTAATTTCATTTCACTCGCCCTACGCGAAAAGCCCAATTTCACTAGTAGCGAACTTAATGGGAAGAGCGTAAGTACATAGAAGAAAATTTTGTTCTGGAAAATTTAATATTCTCGTATTGGTTGAGTTGCAAGACCCGGAAGAGAGAGAGAGAGAGAGAGAGAGAGAGAGGGGGGGGGGGGGAGAGAGAGAGAGAGAGAGAGAGAGAGAGAGAGAGAGAGAGAGAGAGAGAGAGAGAGAGAGAGAGAGAGAGAGAGAGAGAGAGAGAGAGAGAGAGAGAGAGAGAGAGAGAGAGAGAGAGAGAGAGAGAGGGAGAGAGAGAGAGGGAGAGAGAGGGAGAGAGAGAGAGAGAGGGAGAGAGAGAGGGACAGAGAGAGGGAGAGAGAGGGAGAGAAAGAGAGAGAGAGAGGGAGAGAGAGGAAGAGAGAGAGAGAGAGAGAGAGAGAGAGAGAGAGAGAGAGAGGGAGAGAGAGAGAGAGAGGGAGAGAGAGAGAGAGAGAGAGAGGGAGAGGGAGAGAGGGAGAGAGAGAGAGAGAGAGAGAGAGAGAGAGAGAGAGAGAGAGAGAGAGAGAGAGAGAGAGAGAGAGAGAGAGAGAGAGAGAGAGAGAGAGAGAGAGAGAGCAGTGTCTCCACTTTACTAGTGCGATGTAGCACGTTGATTGTGCAAACCGCATATGTCGATCATGGCGGGAAAAGGTTCCCGTATCTTCTTCACTTCTTCTCCGGAGGTCACCGTTTTTCTCCTATATCCACACACCTCGATGCGGAGGGGGGGCTAGGTATTGAACCACGTGTCTCGCCTACATACGATGTAGATTATACTTGCTTGGGCGTCGCCTTGTCTAACTTTGAGACGGGGTACGTGTTCTCGACTAGCTTTTGCGCGAGAAATTATATGCCCTAAATATCGTGGAAGGGTGTATTATGAAAGTGGACACAAATGATTCCATTACAAGCAAACAAGATAGAGAATCAAAGGTTCATGCAAGGCGTGTCGATCGCCCTCCATGGCGCTTAATCATTCTCATGTCGTAATACCTAAAATCTTATATAGCTACGAGCTTATTTTTACTTAAACATAGAGTACAAGCAAAGAAAACTGCGGCCACCAAAAAATAAAAAAACCGTGGTTGACGCGGAGTTTTGTTTCCCCGATTTATTATACTGGAATATATTCTATTCCTCCTTCCGTCGGGGATTGACATTTAAATTCATACTCACGACTATAATAATCCACGATAATAATAATAAATCCACGACTATTCTTGCATGATTGCATGTCATTCGTTCATGTAATTGTACTTAGCAATATGCTGCTATGCAGGGGGGCTTTGCTTACACTGTTGCTTGTTTCCTTGCTCTGCAGGCTTGCTGCTCTGGTTTGCCGGCATCCTTTGCCGTTCATTTCTTTTATCTTTTATTCTAGTTTCTTGTGAGTTTCCAAAAAACAAATTGCAAGTAATTCACTATTCGCTCATTGGGATGAACGAGCGCAACGTCTTGCGCGATTTTTCAGCCACTGCAGATGGTGCGGAGGCAGCTTCTTCCTCGGTTGGGATGCCCGCTCCTGCCACGGCGCTTTTCGCCCGCGCCAGGGGCCGCAAGCGTCCCCGTGCTTCCTCGAGCGGCGCGTGAGGCGTCGCTTGTCGCCTCCACGTGTTGCTTTCTCGACGTTGCCTAGGAGTTTCCTTGGTTTAATCTGCTAAGTTTGTGCACAACGTAGTGCTTCCTTTTGCCGTGCTTTGGATTCCGTGATCCTCTTATTGCCACTCTTGCCCTTTAGTTTCCCCTCCCTTTTTCCATGTCCGTGCTCACGTCGTTCTTCTTGTAATCAAATTATTTAAGGGCGAACGAGCGCAGCATACGCAGCATGCTCTCGTCACCGTCACGCGGGCAGAAGCTGGACAAAAAGCTGGACACACCGCCTCGGTCCGACGCTACATACAGTCGAGACCGTATGTCGCAGAGGGACGACAACTGGACAGCAGAGCAGCAACTCAGCCACTCCGCGCTACACTCAAGCTCGGCGTGAGAGACAAATAAGCGCCCACACCCGCGTCCCACTTCCCCGAAGTTTCCACAGTCACTGGCACACTAGCGCCCCTCGAAGCGCCGTTTCCGTCACTGACTGCCCTATACGGCTGGAGTGCGGAGTGCCTGTAGTCTCCTGCAGGTACAGGTACATATACCCGACACCTCTACTTCCCTACAATTGATATTATTTAACAGCTCACACGCTAAAACTACCGACAGGGCCTTCGTACACCAGATCTTCCTCCCATACTCGGCGGCATCTCCAGCTGCGCTGGCGCCTTCAAACATCCCGGTGTCACTCGGGCGCTGCTCCTTATCAGGGCCCCTCCCCAGGCGAGCCAACCCACTCGCGCGGCCCGTTGGCATCATCTTCGCCGCGACCATCACCACACCGTTTCTCCGCCGCTTCGCCCCTCGCCTCACCTCAGCGCTCCGCTCCACCCCTCGACCCTCCTCCCTCCTGACAACCGCCGCCCGTCACCGCGGCATTGCAGCCCCGGCGGCTTTCTCAGCGGCCATGTGGACCGATGACGGTACGGGCGCTGTGGTTGGTAACGGCAACGAGGTGAGCTGCGTGACGGAGTCCACGACCGACAGCAAGTTCAACGCGCTGTGGAAGGAGGGCGACGACGGCGGCGCGATCGCCGGCGAGCACTACTGGCTCGTCAAGGTCCTGCGTGGCGACGGCGTCTGGGTGGGCCTGTCCAGCGAGACCAAGTTCGGGCCAGGCTACCGCTGCAAGGGCACTATGTACGGCGGCCCTGGAAACACCTCCGACGGCGGCGCGCTCGTTACGTCACAGTTCGGCGACGCCGTGAAGGTAACGGCACCACCAGCCACAACTCACCCACCCCGTCATCAACCCATTCCTGTGTCATCACTGGCACGGACGTGTGCAACGCACGGTGTGTAACGTGTTGTCGTCCGTATGACGGGTGTGTTGTCGTGCTGCTCAGGACGGCGACGAGATCGGCGTTTTGTTGAACATCGACACAACATCTGGTACGACTTCCGTCAGCTTCTTCCATAACCACCGTCCCCTGGGAGAGGCGTTCCGTTTCCAGCAGACCTCGCCCGTGCCGCTGTTCCCGGTGGTGGGCTTTTCGGGGAAGGGCGAGAAGGCGGCTATCACAAAGTGCGAGCCGCCGTCGGAGCGGGAGCGCGCCACGCGCGCGTTTGAGGGATACGAGGGTCACTTTGAGCTGAGGAGGTGCAGTCTTGGGGGGAAGGAGGTGGAGCCGCAGGCGAGCATGGAAGTGGTGCGGGCTCAGGGCGGGTACCAGCTGCTCATGAAGGCAGGGAACATGATGAGGGGGAGAGTGTCACGCGATGAATCAGGCGACGGGTGGAAGGGCGGGCCGGTGATGTCCACGATGATGATGGTGCCGGAGACGCAGGAGCTGCAGGCCGCGCTGTCGAGCATTGTGGAGCAGCTGACGGATTTCAAGCAGACAGACGTGCCAGGTGTGGCTCTTGTCTCTGGCGATGGCGCTGCTGAGTTTGTGCGCGTCGAGCCACCGACGCCCAAATGTTACACGAGAAACATATTTGCCGAATGAGCAGCGCTATATCACTCGCCGCACCCACAACATTGCCCACCCTTCATCAATAGAAATGAGACAAGTGTGAGGCCACCCCCGAACTAGTCCATGCCACCTTACTCTCCGTTGCGCAGTTTTTTTTTTTATGGAGCGAACTCGAAGTGTAATATATCCGTCCATATTTCCTTTTTTTGATGCGCTCTCCCGTTTCGCCACTCGCTGCATACCATGTGCGCCCGCCATCAATGGACTGTCGGGAGGGCAGGGCAGGTCGGTGCCGCGACACACCTATAACACATAAAGTGGGCCATCCTTCCTCTCAGGCGCAGTATCAGTGGAACACTCGCAATGATGATTATGCTTTCAGGCGCATTTCGAGTGCAGTTGATCGGGAGCTACGGCTGCGGGTCTCAAGCGTGCCACAGAGGACCCTCAGCTCTTGCCTTCACGATGCTGTGCAAGAAGATTGTCTTAATGCTGTCGGGAGTGTCGTTTCTCGGCTCCCGTGTGTGTGTGTGTGTGTGTGTGTGTGTGTGTGTGTGTGGGTGTGCGCGCGCGCTTGTGAGCTAGTGGATAATTGTTTTGTATTTCTGAATTTGTGATTTTCGATTTTTGGGACGTGGTTGGATCTGTGAGTGTGTGTGCGTGTGAGAGTGTGGGCTTGCGTGTACTTATGTGCGGGTGTGTGTGTTTCAATGTGTGTGTGCGTGAGTATATGCGTGTATTTGTAAATGTGCGTGTGTGTATGTGCTTTCGCTATGTGTGTGTGTGTGTGTGTGTGTGTGTGTGTATGTGCCTGAGTGTGTGTGCGTGTGTGTGTGTGTGTGTGTGTGTGTGTGTGTGTGTGTGTATCTGTGCCTGTGTGTGCGTGCGCGTGCGTGTGTGTGTGTGTGTGTGTGTGTGTGTGTGTATATATGTGTGTATCTGTGCCTGTGTGTGCGTGCGCGTGCATGTGCCTGAGTGTGTGTGCGTGTGTGTGTGTGTGTGTGTGTGCATTTTGAAGCTCAGTGAATTCGTGCAACATACAAACATTTAGTGAATTGTGTGGATTGTAGGTTTGATTTCCCCAAATAATACTCTCCGTGACTTGCAGTCACTTTAGCATGGACGCTCATCGCGCGTCCGGTGAAATGTAATGCTTGATTTTGCAGGCTTACTTCCACTCCAACATATCCTTCAACGCGATACACGCCAGTGTCAGAAATTCAAAAGGGTATTTGAGGTATCCATTTTCCACATAATTCATATCAATCCATTTGATTTCATATTTTCCGAAGTCGCGCACCGCATTAACAAAGATGTATGTGAAGCGCCATCCTTTTATCACAGCCCCTACTGTAGCGGTAATTTACCAAATCGTTCAACCCCTTCCCCCCTAGTCATACACACACACACTCTCTCTCTCTCTCTCTCTCTCTCTCTCTCTCTCTCTCTCTCTCTCTCTCTCTCTCACACACACACACACACACACACACACATACACACATACACACAAACACACACACACACACATATACACTCATACACATACTCACACACACACACATACACTCACACACATACACTCACGTACACACACACAATCACATTCACACACACACCTACACACATTCTCACACTGGATTTAAATGTGAAAGTCTGGCTATAAACCCAATACTAACATTGATTACGTTTACACTCTCGACGCGAAATTTCGACTTTTCTTAATATATAAGTCTACAATTGTCTATGGTTGGCTCGTTACGACCCATCCTACTTGGAAGAATTTGCTGAAATCTGTGTGTGTGTGTGTGTGTGTGTGTGTGTGTGTGTGTGTGTGTGTGTGTGTGTGTGTGTGTGTGTGTGTGTGTGTGTGTGTGTGTGTGTGTGTGTGTCCCCTTATCACCAGCTCGATTGGATTTGTCGGTACTACAAATGCGATAGTTTATGTTTGGAGAAAATAAATAGATTGCACTTATTATTGGGATTGGGATCCGGATACGTCTTTAACTACTGCACTTCGCTACGATGGGTACAGGAGCATTGCTTTTTGTGATTACAAGAATACATAGTGAGAGAAACGGTGTGTTTCTGTTTGTGTGTGTGTGTGTGTGTGTATGTGTGAAATGAATGTCACAATCATGTGCCTCTATGGGGTATTTCAATGATTACAAAAATACGTAGTGAGAGACACAGGGTGTGTGTGTGTGTGTGTGTGTGTGTGTGTGTGTGCGTGCAAAGAACGACGGGCACAACTAATGGCTACTCGCTCACGAATGTTTTCGACCCGACGCAATCTCCCTGGGCCCATTACATGTCACATTTTATTGCTGCTAGCAAGAGAGACGCGATGCAGGCGCGTCATACCACACGATGCAGGCAGAGCCCTCCACATACCACCAACACATGTATAATCATGCGCGAGTAAAGTGTGTGTAATCATGTCCATGGGGGTATTCGTTAAGAGTTCAGATTTTGGAAGGAGGTTCCGGTGTTGCTCTTTTACGAGTCATCATATAGCATAAATAGCACCATTCTCTTCATTGCTGTGTTCAATGCACTGAATTGTATCATATTTCCAATGCCGAGCCGTGCAGTAATGCATGGCCATGACTGTCGCGCTCTGGGTCCAGCAGTTGATTGCACGGGTTGGATGGGGTTCGAACGATTTAGAGGATGTTGCGATGGGCTGCAGTTACATGCCACATGCTACGGAGCACGATGGGGGGTTATGTATATGAACAAGTAAGCTGCAGCACATCTCATAAATGTACCATTTGCTGCATCGGCCGCGCCGCTAACGTTGCCGTAGTGCCGCTGCCCGAACCAAAGCTTTTTCCAAGCTACCACACTTCTTTCAACGACATCTCCGAAAATGTCGCTGTGCTTGTCTGATCCCTCTCTCCTCCCATTGACGCAGTCCGTCAGTGGCGGTATCGGGTGGAATCTAAGAATTAAATATAATGAATGCGTCGGTTATCAAATGATGAAAGAATAGAGTCGGCGCGACGAGTAAGCGCCTCTCGACGAAGGAAGCGCGCTCCATGTCGCGCTGCTGCTGCTGCTGTCGTCCACTGCCCAGACAGCACCGGCCCAATGTGAAGCGCCCTCCCTCCAAATGACGGCGTGGGTACATTTATTGCGTACCGCGAAAATTCTACGACAACGGAATTCCAGCAAAAATAGCAGTCCCTCTTCCGCTCCATCTACTGTGGCCCTCGGACTGTCGCTGGATCCATCCGGCTTATCGATGACAACATCTAAACAGCGGTGACGGTGACGGCGGCGGAGGTTGCAATCGGGCGACCCTTCTCGACCGACTTGCCGCCGCCGAGCTTTCGCTTCAGTTTGGACCCAAAACTGGAAAAGGATGATTTGATCTTGGAGCGCAGCGACTGAGGTGACTGGGTGACGCCCTTCGTCGGTACATCCTTTGGGCGGAGATGGGTTTTCGCGGTGGACGGGGCGGCGATGTCGAGCATTGGAGAGGGCGACACGACGGCTTCCGTCTCGGAAATGGAAGGGGCGATGGGACTGGCGGCCGGGGCGCCGCTGCCGGGCAGTTCCTCCATCGTTCCGCGCCGAGAGCTGCGGTGCGAGTGCGCACGCACCAGAATCATCGGCTCCTCTCCCATGCGGAAGGAATTCGGCCGCGCGCTGGCGCGGTTGCTGCGATGAGACACCGGTCGAGAACCGGTCCTCTGCCCGCAATTGGGGTCGTTGCAATTCGCCTATTAAAAGCGGTACACATCGAATCAAACGTACCAAAAATGTCAAATATAACGTTACTTGTGTCAATACTAATGATGATAATGCGGATATAATGTGTCTGCAACACGAAAGGGAATGAGCCCACAGTGGTTGCAGGATGCTCTCACCTGCTTGCAAATGGGCACGTGTGAGAAGAGCTCCTGCTCGCTGACGGGCTTCCCGCAGTGACGGCAGCTGATCATAACGTCGCCCTTTTTGAGCGCGCAACCGGTGGGCAACGGCGTGAAAAAGTCAAACGCCTCGTCCTTTCCGGTCCCGCTGGTGCTGCTCAGCGCGGCCTGTAGTTTGGTGGTCATCATGGAAAGGGTGTTGGGCGAGGGGGAGGCGAGGTGGCCGCGTCCAGCGGTAGACATCGGCGAGCCGTGGTCGAGGTTGCCTCCCTCCTGCCCGTTTGTCATATCCTTCGGCGGCATCGACAGCTTGATTGACATAAGCACCGTCTCGTGCAGCTCTTTCATCTTCTCGTTGAAAGCCGCTACGTGCTCAGGCTGCACTGGCAGTCGCTTATGATCAGACGCCGGGCTGGGAAGCTTCACAGACTTCTTGAACCCTTCCGGCATCTTCTGTCGACGCTCCTGGCGACGTCACAAAACCCAAACGATGTGAGTAAAATCCACAAAGAAAGTCTTTTTGTAATTTGTATTGTTTGCTTTATTGGATCGAACATATATCAAAATTCATCCATAATCGACACCGAATACAATCGAAATCGAATGAAAATTCCGGCCGAATAAGATTTTTTTGACAGAATATAGTCTCCACTCTTTTCGATGTCCCAATTGAGATACATATAGTCGGGTTGCTATTTGTTTAAGTTGACACCGCACTAGAACACTCAGTCACTTTCTTATCAATCAATTCATGCAAAGTCGTCTGCCAACAACCAAGGAAAATCAAGTGCTTTCCAACTCAAGAGCTGAAACGACACGACGAGATACGAAACGCCACAAGCAACAAGATTTCGTTGTCCATCTCTGCGATTGAACGGTCTTGGAGGGTAAGGGCCACAGCTCACCTTCTCCTGCCTGTCAAACCGCTTCCGGCACGCCTCCACGTGGCCGTGGTACTTCATCGCGTTGAAGCTGTCGGAGCACACGTAGCAGCGGTACGCCAGCTTCACTCGAGTGGCGGCAGAGGCGCTGGTCCGCTTCGCCGGCTTAGCGGCCGACGCCAGAGGCTTCATCCAGTTTGTCGAGCCACCCACAGCGTTGGTGACGTCGCAGTGCTGAGGCAACAAAGGGAGTTGTAGATTGTCAGTGAAATACGAACGATAGTACGAATGCAATAGGGCTTTGCATGAAAACGTGGAGCGGGTGACATGAAACTGGCGAGAGAGCAAGGCGCAGCGGTGCTCACCTTCTTATGGCGTGCGAGAAGTAGCACTGAGATCTGTTTGTTACAGGTATGGCAGTGTCGCATGGCGTACTTCTCACGATGCATGCGCATCTCCTCATTAAAGGCCGCGATAGCCGCCGGGTCTGTCGGCGGACAGGCAGTCGCTCTCTCGTTAAATAAGCAAACATAAGACAAACGAGGGAGGTCGGTAAACGGGCAGACGGGGGTATGGTAGTGAGCAAGTGCGGTGAGATTACCTGTTGGGAGGTGAAGGGATTGGACGGCAGTGGGGGTCGGGGGTGGCGCCAGACGATCCGCTTCGTCCTCGACCGCCAACTGCGAGCGCTCCCATTTCCGAATGCACTGCCCAACATGCATATGATAGCTCGCGTAGTGGTAATGGCTGCCACAGCAGTAGCACGCATACATGCCGGGCGCGCTCCCGTTGTGCAGCAGCATGTGCGATTCCACGCTCTTGGAGGGCGAGGAGGAGGTGCCGGCGGAGGAGAGGGTGGTCAGGAGTGGAGACTTATTGCCGGTGTGGAGTGGCGAGGCAGTGGTTGGACGGCTGTTGGACGCGCCAGCTTTGAATGTTTTGGTATCGGGCGTCCCACTCGACGCCTTCTTTGCGACGGGCACGGCACTGGCAGCGGCCGCCTTGCTGGTTGAGCTCCCTGGTTGAGCGACAGATCGAGGAGGAGCTTTTGCGAGGGGGTTAGTGGGCTTTACACCGCTAGTTGGGGCCGGGCTCGTCTCCTTCACCGTCGTTCCAGCCTTTTTGTCCAGAGACCAAGTCGTCCATCCAGAGCTCTTGGACACCGCCGTCTTCGCAGCAGGCCGCTTCGGCACCGTCGCCGTCCTCGGCGCCGAGGGCGATGCTGTGGGCCGCTTAGGTGCGGCCGAAGAACGACCGCTCTTCGTGGTCGAGGGCGTCTTGAGTGGGGTAGAGCGCTGGCTCGCGGCGGGCCGCTTGCTTGGTGTAGCACTGTTTGACTTCATCGCCGACGCAGCAGCCATCAGTGTACTCTTCACCGGAGGCGTCTTCTGCTCCTGCGGGGCCTTCTGCTTTTGTTCGAGCGACAGTAACTTTTGCTGAAGCAGCTTTTGCTCCGCAGGCTGTAACGCTTTTGCCTTGGCCACTGCCGCAGCGTGGTCGTGCTCTTGTTTTGTCGCCAGTTGTTGCTTCCGACCTGCTTCCGCTTTTGACGCGGCCGCCGCCTTCGCGTTGGCTTGCTGAGAGCGAGTCGACGAAGCGCCCAGGTACGACAGAGCGAGCTCAGGCACAAAGCCAGGACGGCCAATAGCACGCGTGATGGGAGGCGTCAACAGCGAATGCGACACGTCGCCCATCGATACCGTCGTATCGTCGCTAGCACCGCTCGCCAATGCGCACTTGTCGTCGCCATGGGCCGCCATAAAAGTGGCTGGTCGGAAGCAGCCCTTGCACTGACCGCAGCGCATTAGGGAGGTGCTTTCCCAGTGTGCAGCCATAGCGGCGTTAAATGCAGCTACGTCAGATGGGTCGACCGGTAGCTCCGCCTGCCCGGTGAGAATGAGGCGCATCTCGGGTGGTGGCGGCGGTAGCAGACGACGCATGGACTCCGGCAATACTTCCTCCGCCTTCACCCACGCTCGCTTGCACTCCATACAGTGAATCTTGAGGTGCCGACCAGCAAACTTCTCCTCGCACAGGTAACACCGATAGTGGCGATATCCACCCAACTTGAGCACCGCCTGCGCGTGCGCGAGGCGAGACGCTTTACTGTGGTGCTGCTGTGCTGCCGGTCGTTGCTGCTGCTGATGATGAGGATGGTGGTGTTGCTGTGAAGGGTGCGCGACCTGATGGTGATGGTGCGGCGCCATTGTCGGCTGCTTTACGGGCGAAGAGTTGTGGCTCCCGATCCCGGACTGGTGGAAACTGGCTGGCACGTAACTTGCAGGTTTGGACAGCATCGAAGTCTGCTGCTCCGACGACGTTTTCGGGGCAGCGGAGCAGGTGGGTTGGTGTTCCGGGAGCTGCTCCGGAAGAAAGACAGACTTGCAATGCAGACACTTCGGTAGCCTTGCGCGCCAGTACTCCGTCATCGCAGTGTTGAACTCTTTGATTTGTGCATCGTTGGTGGGGAGGACGCCGTCTGGGAGCACGCCATCCTGGTTTGAGCAAAGTCGAACGGGGTTGTTTGGGTCGGCGAGGTCGCGCGGTGGGAGGGGCAGCGGCGGCCGAGGGTGAGGCAGTCTCAGGTTTTGCGCCTCTCGCTCCCGGATACAGTGGCGGAGGTGAATACCTAGCGAGCGCGCACCAAATTGCTGCCCGCAGAGGTAACACACATAAGCTTTGGCTGTCTCGCTGCCTCCGCCCTCTCCCTCGACACTGCGCTTCACAAAGGACGGCATATTGCCGCCAAATGCGAGCTTAGCGAGACGCGTCAGCGCTCCGTCCCGCTTTCCAGACTGCGTCTCCGGCGTGTGATTTGCCGTCGTCACCGAACGCGAGCCAGCGGAGGAAGAGCTGATGGTGGGGGAATGGGTGCTTCCCATACTCCTGCTCGGCTTTTCAGGGCTCATGTCGTTCTGTATGGGGGATAGGTGACAAAGGGTTAGGTCGAGGTACTGAAGGGTGGATAGGTATCATGTCGCCCACTCGCGAGCGAGTAAACGCATCAGCGCGTGTCGATACCACAGACCTTGCTTGCTTACCTGCCAATTTCGCCTCGCTAGCTCGCTCATGGCGCGATTGAATGCGTCAACCTCCTTTGCGCTACTTGGCAGTACGCCCTCCGCCGCCCCGTCCTTAAAGGCGCGTAGGCGAGTGGGGTGTGCCGGGTCCATCAGCTCCATCGGCATTTGTGGCCTCTCACGTTGCTCCTCCAACGGCAGCAATGCCTCCGTCAGCTCCCACCTATTGAGGCACTGCGGCAGGTGTATTCCCAAGCTGCGGCTGCCGAAGTTGCGCCCGCACAGAAAGCACGAATAGGTGAAGCGCGGATTGGACACTGCGCTGCTGCCAATACCGCCGTTTTGGGGTTTGCCCTTATTTCCGCCGGCGGGAATGTTCCCACCCTCGCCACTGTCCGTCCTACCCATCACCGCCCTCCCACCCTCTTTGCTCGGAGTATTGTTGGCGGAGCAGTTGCCCGGCTGTGCAGAGGCATGTCCTGAACGTAGCGCCGCTTTGTCGGTGGGAGAGCCTTGCTGCGAATGCACATCGTAATAGTCCTGTGACGACATAGCACGGCACTGATTGAGACGACCTTCGGGCGAAAAATAAATCGAGCAGGCGGTGGACAACCGAATAACTCGCGAAAACTCATCAATTTCGGCGACCTTGATCGTTTCAACGTTGAACTTCGCTATGACTACGACTGTTATCGGCACCTATTGTATGTCGTACCTTCATGCGTGAGTTAAACGCCTGAACCTCCACCGTCACGGTGGGCAGGTGCTTGTGGCCGGAAACTTCAGACGGCGTCGGCGGCAGCGGCTTTCGGAGCTCCGGCGTCAACTTCATCTGCTCGTCATTCCAGCGCTTCTTGCAGGCATTGATGTGGTTTCCTAGCGTGCTGCTACCAAAGTGGTCACCGCACAAGTAGCAAACATACGACTTTCCCCCATCGCCTGTTCTCCCTTGTACCGACTCCCCTCGGTGAGTCTTTCCGAACCCGCTCCGAATGTGAAAGTCGGGAACGTGCATTTTCGACCTGTCACACATATTGAAACCCACACATATTGAAACCCCACCTCCGTTCAATCTATCAGGTTAACTGTCTCCTTTTCTGAGTCAAGGCTGAAATTAATCGAAATGTTTCGAACATACTTATCGCTTCGTAGTCAATTGACACGGAAAGGTCGGGTGGGGGGGAGCGAGAGAGAGAGAGAGAGAGAGAGAGAGAGAGAGAGAGAGAGAGAGAGAGAGAGAGAGAGAGAGAGAGAGAGAGAGAGAGAGAGAGAGAGAGAGAGAGAGAGAGAGAGAGAGAGAGAGAGAGAAGCTTACCCGATGCCCATATCGAACTGCTGAACTTCGGTCGGAGCGGATTTCCCAAACCCGGGATTGGGTGTGCCTCTCGGAGGATAATCGTCAGCGCTCCCTTTTTCCAACAGCGAGGGCGTTCAGATGTTACAGCCCCCGTCCTGTGGCGGGGAAGCGAACGAGTAGGGTAAGGTAGGGTAAGTCAATCTGTCTTGCCGCGCCGGACTAAAGCCAACAGATGGACTAGACCGCAAGGCGCGACGGGTGATAACTTCCTTCCGTCACGGTTTATTGTTTAGATGTATCAATACAGTTCAGAATACACGTCCGAGGGGTGCGATGAGTCCACGAGCGGCTTGACGCACGGGTGACAGAGCAAGGGTTGTCCGAACCGACTCGTTTCGTTCTGTGCCGTTGAGAATGTTTTTCAGTGCTGCAAAGGTCGCCCTCCACTACCCCCCCTGTCCCGGTATCAGAGAAAAACGTAGGTGTGCGACGCGTAGAAGTGGCCTTACAGGTAACTGGGAGTGCGGGGCTGTCCCGAACGCTTGCTTCACTATGAGCTTTACCGTGTCGAGAGAGCAGCAACGCATCTCAGCGACAACCGACAATACGAATACGTAAAAAAGAACAGTGACATAATTCGACGCCCTAACAATGCCGTCCTCCCTGACGCCAGCCTAGCTTTCAGACAGCCCACCAGCACCCCAGCTTCATTACGCAGTATGGCTAGGGCTGAGGTGATGAATAGTTGGTAGGGTAGCTTGCGTGCGTGCCGGTGGTCACGAAGGCGTTGGGCGCGTAGTAGTTTTAAGCATCGCTACATTTTGATAACGTACAGTACGCCAGTATTAAGCCTAACGTGTCCGGTCGGCCAGCAACGGTCTCGCCTCCGGAACCCCAACCGCAACCGGGGCGACCCCCCACATCCTCACCCAACCTGGCGTTCCCCTCTATTCCTGAGAAATATCTACCCTATTTTCAATCTCAGCCTGAATACCGTCATTACTGTTTGTTGCTTTGTGTTTGGTGGTGGCTGCGTCAGCGATGCCCGATTCCCTGTTTGTGACCGTTTAATATCGCGGGACCGGGGCGTCTTGACACAAGCGTCAAAGCCAAACAGGGGTCCGATACCGGCCCCGGCAGAGTATGCCACCCCCCTCACGCAGCAATTATAAACGAGCTCAACATAACAAAAGCCTACGCGGAACAGCAGGGTGTATGTCTTGGGCTGGTGATGGGACCACTTCGAGCAACGCGTTTCAGTTCAGAACAGCCTTTCCGTGACGCACCGCACCTTACACTGCCATCGACCGGTTGGCGTGAAGTAATGTCGTCCAGCTGGCGAGGACAGACGCCAGGGAGTGAGGGTTGTTATTCTTCGCAACTCCACTGTCTGTCAGTGAATTCCAAAAGCCGGCGACGACATCCGTATCCCGGCGGACGAGCCCTCCGGCGGTTGCCGAGCAGGGTAGAGTAGCGGCTTTGGACGCTGCGGGCGGAGGTCACGAGGCAGCCGACCTGACCCGCACCTGTACCGACCACCGCGCGCGCCCCACGCGACAAACGACCGCAGAAAGACCGTTGTAGACCATCCCGTAAAGTATTGCTTTTTAAGTTAGTCCGTACTATCGTGCTCAAAATGACAAGGGATTTGGACAAATTCAGTACTGATGAGGCTAAAGCAATTTAGACACGTTTATGACTTCTGAACAAACCCGGCGCTGTCCAGGTTAATCGCATGTCCAGCAGAAGTACGTAATCCTTACTTTGAGTTGGTTGCGAGCAGTAGAGTCGCTCGAAACAAATAATACGAGTACGAGAGTAGAGTAATATACAATAAGTACTGGTACGTTAAAGTACTTAGCGACAGGGTGAGATTATGCCAAAGAGGAAAGATTGTTTACATTTTTGATAAACAGGCACTAAAACACGTACATAACCTATTAAACAGCGCTTGATTAGGGAATTATTTATACGTCAACCAAGACCCCCCGCTGAGCTAGTCCGATGTTATTTTTCAAGGTTGGATACTTTTGCAATACTCCCATGTTTACGCACGTACGGGACATGTATCTCAAGAATTTTCTGGCGGCGAGGAGGTTACGGGCGGATTTTAGTTGGCGACGGGCGTTGGATATGGCGGCGGACAGCGGGGAAGCATCGCCATGGCATGGCGCTCGCTAGCGTTCGACCAATCTTATGTGACTCGAGTCTCTCTTGGGGGCGAGGCGAGACGCTACGCATGCCGGAGGAGGGTCGCAGCCACAGGAGCGACAAGATCCGGCGGCGGAGGTCCACTGGATCGACAGCCGCCGGTAAAGCCCGGGACCGACAAGGGTTTCGGTGGAATATTTCCGTACCCAACATCTTTTGCGGAACGAAGGCGCTCGGATCCATGTTTTCGACCCACACCTCCCTTACTCGGTACCCTTCCATCGACATGAGTGCCTCAAACCGTGCGTCTGGGGCTATCGCGAAGACGGACTGCTCGGAAAGGTGGCCCCCTCGTAGCATAAACCACCGGAAAGGGTACGGGCGGATACAAAGGATCAAACACGTGTTGGAAAACGAGCGGAGAAGGACCGGGAAAAGGAGGAAAATCGAGCACGGAGGCAGGAGCGCCAGCCGGTTAGCGTCCTCGGATATGGAATTCCTTTCATGTTAAGCTCCCGAGGTAGGAGGGAAGCATGTGTTGGGTGATGTGATGCGTCGGGAGGAGCACCGCTTATCTCGGACGAGGGTGTGCGTGGGTCGAGTTGGGACCGTCGACGACATGGGCAAGGGGGTTTCGAATGCCTCCCCCCCCCCCCCTCCCCGCTCCGGCACGACCGGAGTCGAACATAAGTAGAGGTCAGGCAAGCCCGACTCGACCAACATAGGCTGACCAACTTGGTTGGTCGGAGCCCTTGAAGCGGCTTATTAGAGCAGGCCACGCATCGTGGAGACTAGCGACACATTATTTTTTGATATTAGCACGCAGACAAAAAGATACGAGAATTTCAAAACATGTGTACTGTATGAATTTGACGGTGTTGCACTACCATTCATTAGGACTTTGCACATTATGAAGAAGTTGGGATTAGTGGTTAACGGCGCGAACCCGAACATATCCCATGGTTTGATCACGGGTCCACCCAAAGATAGAAGCCGCTAGCTCGGCGTTGATGTAAATGATTTCATTTCATTTCATATTAAACCAAAGGTGTGGTGACTAGCCATCCGAAGGAAAGCCAAGCAGTCGGTGTTATGCTCATGGTAGGTCGATGTATTTTCATGTGACGACGTCGCCGCTAGTCAGGATTTGAGGAGAAATGTTGTGGGCTTTAGATGGCGTACAATATACACAGACATTCTATTTAAATTCGGTTATCTGGTACGTCTCGCGGGGGGTCGACGGCTACCGTACCCGAGGCACCCGCCGGCGGCGCGGCGGCGGCGGCCCCGTAGGGGGGGTGCGCTCGCAGGCCCGTCGGGACCTACCTCTACCTCCACGCGGTGAGCGTTGGTGACTCTATAGACGTGCCAAGCCTGGCACGTTTGGGGGCTAAACGAAGTATCGATAGCTGCGATCCGCGGGATCAACATCTGTCGGGAAGCCACGTACGGACTACGGAGGGTTTTGGAAAACATAATATCTAAACTCCATCACTAAGATTTCCCACTCGGTTTGTCCGATATGTTTTTGGCGACTAAATGCTCTTAGATACTCTCCCGATAAGGAGGCGGGGGTGTTGCCCGTGAAGTTTCTTTCGCGAGAAGGGGGCGGGCGGATTAGCGGTGGGATGCATGTGTTGGTGATAGATCTAGTACATTTGTAAGTAAATGCATTGGCTTTTGTAAAAAATAAGAGGAACTTTGATAGCAAGATATAAAGTAAAATTAGAGTTGGCCCCTCCGAGGTCTTATACGCGGCTGACTGACTGAGCGTAGGCTGGATAACGACGTATCAAGATGATACGGGTTGTTATGGGCCGTAGGTGGTTGTTGTCGTGGCAGTGTACGAGTGTCACTTATGTTGAGCATAAGAAATATGGTTGTTGTACTAAGGCTAGACTCATACTTACTAATGATGTGTTTGTTGTATTATGTAGAAAGCTGTATCTGGCTGGTATGGGACTATATGTTTGGTGCGGGTTAGATCTTGATGTAGACCTAACAGTAGGAGATGGCGGCGGACAACCGGGAAGCAACTCTAGGGAAGGGCGCTCGCTCGACGTCGAGCTACGCTCATGAGGTTGAGCATACCAATCTAGCGGGGTGGAGCTCGACACCATCAGCGAGGAGGACACCCGCGGCGAGAAGAGCGGCACGGTCTAGCGGCGTTGATATTAGATTGGCCGCCGCCAGAAAGACCTTGTACGGAGGGTTTTGGTTAAACTTCAATACCGGCATCTTTGAGGTCGGAGTCCCGATCTGCCTTTCCCACCCAACCTCTCCCATCGTTGGTACCCACCATCGACATGAGTGCTTTAAGCGGTGTGCTAGGGTTATCGTGAAAGCACACCGCCCATAAAGGCGGCCTCTTGGTAGCGTAAACCACAAGGGGAGGGTACGGGCGGAAATGTTCGGATCTGCCGGTGCCGGAAACATTTCAGCCGATAGGGAGAAGAAAGTCGCGGCACGAGGAGCGACAGACGGCAACCAATTATGGGTAAGGTTTTCTCCCCCCTGCCCCGAGGGGAGGGGGAAGCCTATGCTAGGAGGAGGGCTGCGGCGAGAGGAGCGGCTATCATCTCCGACGAGGGTGTGCGTGGATCGGGTCGGGACCTTCGAGGCTTCGACGAACTGAGTGAGGGGGGGTTTCGCACATAAGCCTAGGTCAAGCAGGCATGACTCGACCAACACTTGCTTACCGAATAAGTTGATCATCGCTCTCGAGCGGCGGGAGCGGGCCGCGCATCGTGGAGATAGCGACACAGTGTTTTTCATATTTTTTTCGTAGCGATAGGCCATGTTTATCTTTGTATGATTTATAGTATGTTGTTAATACCGACGGAGAGGGATGAACAAGGAGACCCCTGCGTAAAACCCTATTCCGGCGTCGTAAAACCATAGTCCTAAGACCTAAATGGCAATTGAAATTGAAATTGTTTACAACATGTACCGTATGCGCCGGTTTACACCAAATACCGTATGCGCCGGTTGTTGTCTATGGGCCCTCCCAACTATGCCATACATGGAACTTACAAGTTAGGGCTAGACCGATAACCACCTAAATCCAACCTCTCTAGGGATGTTTGGGGGTTTTACTCCCCCCCGGGGAGCGTGCAATGCGAGGTGAGGGCAGCGTGCATTCAGGGGCGTGCGAAGGTGCAGTGTGTGGAGGCGGCGAGAGGTCGTGCGGGATTTGATGCGGTATATGAGTAGGAGATGATGTAGCCATTGGACAGTATGCGTGTGGAGTTGTGTAAGGATGCGAGACGTGTCGAGTCGTGCTTTGGAGATGAGTTTGTCAGGAAGGGTCTGTGGGGGTGGTAAGTAGGGAGGTGAGACTTGTGATGGTGGATGAGTACGGTGTACCCGTGCGGCTCATGACGATGGGGAGGATGTCTACTACTGTGCCTGGCCATTGGTTGCGGATGGCGTTAGCAAGGGGTGTGTATTTGGCATGTATAAGTTGGGCTGTGTGGGAGAGGCTGTAGTCCGCGCAGTACTTTCACTCCCCTATTTGAATCTTTTTGATGGATGAGTATCTGCGGCGACCGTTCGTGTGACCGACGAATCGAGGTTCGAGGAGGCGGATAAAGTCGGGTTTGTGCGCGGGGGGACGAATCTCGGGGGGGAGAATCTCGGGGGGGGGGGGGCCACGAGGTTAGGGAGTCGGGTGAGAGACCTTCGTCAGCAGCAACAAGGCGGGTGGGCATGTGAGTGGGGTGGGGGGGTGACTGTCAAGAGGGGTGTGGGTGGGTGTGGGGGATGTAAATGATTTGATGGGGTTGTTACCGAAGTCCGCAGTGATGGTTTCCCATCGACCTCCATTGTGGCGTTCCAAGAGGGAGAGTAGGAGTTGCAGCCCTAAATGGCATTATTGGCTACGCCGTGAGACAACAGCCGATTATTGGTACTTGTTCTATAAAAAAAAGTAATTTCTAATTTCTACCCCACCCGGGTACGGCTTGCCGATCTACATAGCCCTCAAATGGACATATATATGTATATTATGCAAGAAGGCGCCCGCCGGCAACGTAACGGCGGCGGCCTTGAAGGGGGGTGCGTTGGTAGGCCCATCGGCACCTACCTCTACCTCCACGCGGTTGACGCTTCTAACCTTGTACCCGTGCTAGACTTGCGACGGTAGAGGCTTAAACGACGTACCGGCAGCTGCGATTCGCGTGATCAACGGCCGTCGGGAAGCCATGTACGGTGGGTTTTGACGAGCAAAAACTTCGATCTCTAGCGCCGAGATCTGCCGCTCGGGCCGTCCGATATGTTTCTTCGCGAATGAGTACTCTCACAAAACTCTCCCGATAATAAGGAGGCGCGGGTGCATATGTGAAAGAGTTTTTGGCGAGGAGGGTATGGGTGGAGCGGTGGCGGGACAGAGGTGTTGGGGTTGGCGGCAAACAACCGGCCGGAAGCATCGCCACAAAAGGGCGCTCGCTCGCCGTCGACTAGCATCCTCCCGTCGAGCCGACCCGTGAGGGGGCGGCACGACAATAACAGCGCGGAGGAATGTCGCGACGGGACGAGCGGCGTGGTCTAGCGGCAATGATCCTCGGGATTAACCGCCGCTGGAAAACCATGTACGGTGGGTTTTGGGAAAATGTTCGTACCCCGCGGCCCGTTGGATATGGCAACGGTGACCCGGCCTTACCCTGCGGCTACCCACTATTTAAATGCACACCTAATAATAGAGAGCGCGAGTTTGGGTGATCCCAAATGCTCGCACTCGAAACAAGGGTGCTCGACGGACGAGCGAACGGTGTGAGGAGGGTATGATTGTTGGCTTGTTGCCTAGCTGGTATCCGGGTATCAGTAAGGAAAATTGGGGAAATGTTGGGGACAGCTTACTACAATCGCGGAGTAGGCAAGAGCGCTAGCTTTTCCTTTCTGTATGTCTCGGTACCCCCGATGTGCTCTCAAGGTGACGGGGGGGCTCAATAAGGAGGAACGTTGCGACGGAAGGAGCGGCAACGACCTTGGGCTGGGGCGCATGGGATGCCACGGCGGGATGGACAAGCGACCACGCGAGGAGACTATATTCCCCAACATGTCGTGTCATGTCTCTAGCAAGACCGAAGTCACGCGGGAGCTAGGTTAGGTTGGCCCGTCGCCCCTCTCGGGCTCCGGTCGGCACCCCGCTTCGGTAGGAGCGGGCCGTGCATCGTGAAGGTCTAGCAGGACTTTCATTTGCATTCTTGACAAGTGGATTTATTTTTGTCTACAAACCTATTTCTCCCGCCCTTTTATCAAAAAAGTATTTCTGTTGTTAGTGCTTAGGCGGGAGGACTGTGACAAATATTGCGTCTGCTTACAAGTTGTAACCCCGAGGAAAGCCGACACAAATTAAAGATAGTTGTGTCGGTAGGTGTACGTGGTCGAAGAGTATTCGGCCCAATCGTAACTGAGTATTTGATGGTCCCTAAACAACAGTCGGTCAAGTTTTCCGATATGGTTGTAAAGCATTTTCAATCTCATCTTAGGCAAGAAGTACGAGCCTTAGGCAGCAGCCACATAGTGAGAGCAATACATCATTTAAATTTAATATATTATATTAGGTTGGGCCGAATTATTGCTCTGCTTAACATATTCTCTAGCTCCCTACAGAGTTTCCTGACAAAATGGCCCGACAAAATCAGTGCCCCCCCCCCCCCCGATTTTCCGGGAAATTTGGAGGCTAACCACAGCACTATGAAATCGGTCAGCCATAGGTGCACGTAATATGGGCTGAAAACCAGTAGACAAGCGAGACAGAGGCTTTGGGCTTGTTCCTCGCCCATGCAAAACCTAGGTCTGCGAAGGAACTGGCGACTAATTCAATGGAAAAGTAGAGCGATTTCATAAGAAGCGCCCGTTATTATGTTAAATGTCGTTTGGCAATACTACTCAGCTAGCAGCTTCCTCGCCGAAGGGCCGGCATTCGGCAGGAGCTCCTCCGACCTCGCTTGTGCAGCTTGCCTCTTCGCGTTGTATACCGCTCGACTGGCGTCTACGTCGTGGTACTCCACCGTCCGGTTGTTCATAGGAAACGGAAGGCGGGCGTTCATCGACGTGGCAGCGCCCGAGACCTGCACACCGCGCCCATTGCTTTTAACACGTGCAACAAGTAAAAATGGGCAAAACAGCCAAGCGCAAAACGCGGAGTGAAGTTGGCTCACGTCGAAAAGAATTTTTTGGAAGCGCATGATTTGCTCGCGAGAGAGGGTAAGTCCCCAGTTATTCTCGAAGACGACCCAATGGACTCCGACGTCGCACGGAGGCGTGGTGAGTCTGCAGGGGTCACGCGTAATAAACTTAGTAAAGAGTATAAGTCGTGTGCCAGCTTGGGGGAATGTCGACAAAGCATCCGATGACGGTGTCGAGTGTCGCCAGTGGCGAGCTCGGCGAGAGGAGGGACTCACGAGCCGTTGTAAGAAAAGAAAGGCCCCGACATGGTGTTCTCCAGCTGTGCCCACTCCTGAGCGAGGATGCCGACACCATCGGGGTACTGCAACGGGGAGTAAGGCACAGCAAGAATTAAGCAGCGGAAAGAATAAAGACATATTAATTAAGACGAAGCGATTTTCATGTTGCTACAGACATTTCGCAAAATACTGTGTTTTTGCGCACCCACCTCACTTTTTTAGCCCCCCATTTTAAATGTGGATGGCCTATATTGTGCACCACAAAGTACTATCGACAAGACGAACCGTTGAGGATGGGTCGCAAACCCTAAATCAACAATCATAAGCGCTAAATAAGCACCTGTAATAATACATAACGTACGCAGAGTACGGGTACTGAATGGGAACTGCGCTGTTGAACCGTGCGAGTTTCTGTTTTGAGCCCATACTCCTTGCTTACACAAATAGCGAAATGGAAGTCGCTAATAAATCGCGCCTCATATTTTGACAAAAGGGTCAGGGAAGCAAAAAACACGACAAAGGTTTATTCCTAAAAAAATCCTTACAAGAAAAAGCAGTGGAGGCCACCAAGCAAAAAAGAAGGAAGGAGGGAAAAAAAAAAACATCTAATCCCGAGGAACAAAGGTTTATTGGTATTTCGATTTCAGTAATAGAGCATTAACAACCGAAAGAGGCTCTCAAATTCGAAATTATTAGAATGGGCAGTTCCTTCGGCGGTGGGTAGGCTACCGCCGCTGCGTACCTGAACCTCTCCCGGCTGGTACACCGTCCGGCTGCCGTTAACAACGGGCTGCGGGATATGATCTAGGAGAGAATCAAAGAACGCAGAGTGCTCGCCCATCTTGTAAAGAAACCCAAGCACTGCCACCTCGTTGTTGGGGTTCTGCAGGGTTAACGGCAGCGCGCAGAACAAATTATGGAGAGACAAAAAAGCGAGATGAACAAAACTCGTAATATTAAAACGGCGCGATGGCAAATACGGAAATAAACGATAATAGCGCATGAACGTTACAGCGATTCGCAGATATATGAGAACACATGTGTTAGGGATCAAGTGACATACCAGGTGGACAATGTGGAGCTCCATCTGTGGAAGGCTGCCGTCAATGGAGTGCTCCGCTGGCAGGTGGACGTGCATCTGAGGAATGCGTAACAGTGACGGAATACAGTGCCCGATTTGTCAGGCAGTCAAATAGCACAGGGCAATACTGGCAGACGCACGCAGCAATACCACACACATATGGTGATATAGATTACAAGGGCATAGCCCCGCTCACCCGCTACAGAGCGAGCGTCGAGGGTCTTGGTTCGTACCTGTGCCATGGAGTAGTTCAAGCCATCGTGGAAGAGGAAGAAGCGATTAGGCTCAAAATTGACGTAAATTGTCTCATTCGAAAGCTTTACAGAAACGGGGCCAGGGATTGTCACAGTACCGGTGGCGAGATCCATTGGCAGTGGATGGTCTAACCAAGTGTGGTTGATAGGAGCCGCGTTCGAGAGAAGCTTGCATTCTCGCTTCACGATTGCAAGGGGGGACTGGGTGGCGGGGTCGACGTGGGGACAGAAGGAGTGACCGTAAGGGACGTTTTGCCCCGTCGCACCTGTACACCAAAGCCACCAAGCAAAAATTGATCGAAAGCTCTTGACAACTTTGTCTTGCGGCGACTTGAAGAGGGTATGACAACAAGCAAGCGAGTTCCGCGGAATAGACGCGGACAAGCACGCGCTTCGGATAGGTAGCACAGTGGGCACACGGTATGGACTTACTTCCTAGAACGGCGGCAAATGAATGTGGCAGTATTGACGCAAGGACTAGTGCTCCCGCAAAGTGCGACAACGCTGCTTTGCTGAACGCCATGCCGGTAACGTCGGAAATTCGGTGTATGTCGTGTTTGTTTATCGTCGTCGCCCCGTATTGTATACTGCCTGTTTTCTTTCGTGCGCTCTCGACGCGACCTTTCGATTCAGCAGAGTCCGCTGATCGGTATTACACGTTCAAGACGAAAGGATGAGAATCCTTCAGCCTCTCGGGGAAGAAGGGGCCCGACGAGTGGTTCAAGCGGCTGCCTTGCGACTGATGTGTTGGTCTGTGAGGCGTGTTACACAGAATAACCCACCGTCAAGTGTCCTTCCGCTTATGGCTCGGACCAATTCATCCTCTGCCGGACTAAATGCGCGCGCGCCATCACGGAAATATCATAATTGCATGGTTGACAAAATTTAAAGCAAAGTACTGATCAAGTACTGCTACTGATTGTACCCGTATTATCAAACCCTTTGCGCAACCGCCGAAAATAGATCACGTGACATTGTGTCGCCTCTGTTTCGCTGATCTGACCGTTGCGGTCTGGCATTTGCGGTTTTCGGTACAGCGAGTGGAGGTATAACATTTTTTTACAAGAAAAAACCGCGGAGACCACCAACTGAAGCAAAATGAAGAAAGGAGGAAAAAAGCTAACCCCGAGGAACAAGAGGGCATGCAAGCGAGTGGTGTTCGTGGTTTCGGAGCACCTATCGCTGCGACGATGACGCACGTGCGACACTATATTCCAAATCCAGCGACGCTTGTACACGTACCCCTACATGTACCTGCACATGTTAAAGTGATGAAAGAAGATTGATGATGATGAATTAGAAAACGCACTATAGACACGAGGAAAGGGAAATAGGGGGGGAACCAAGTCGGCAAGAGTGACAAGAGGGTCATGGAGTCCAAGACACGGCAAAGTGAAGCACTACAATGTGCACAAACCTTGCAGATGATAAAGCACATGCGAACACGAGGAACCCCCGCGCAACGCTAAAAACGCAACACGCGGAGTCGACTAGCGGCGCCTCATCACGCGCCGCGTGAGGAAACGCGGAGACGCTTGCGGCCCATGCATGGCGCATGTGAAGAACACCATAGCCGGTGAAGGTATCCCAGCCGAGAAAGAAGCCGCCTCCACACCGTCCGCGGCGGCAGAAATTCCACGCATTATGTTGTCCGCGTGGGCGATATGAGAGGCGATAGAAACCTTGCAACGCTAGGAGGCCAACAACTTGCCCACATGCATCCCTTTAGAGGCGGTTGCATGCCTAACCAACTCTGTAAAACAGTCCGAGACGTGGCTGCCGAGAGCATTAAATTCCGTGACCGCACATGGAATGACGCATGTACATGTCGGGGCGACTCCGTACCCGCCCTAGTACTTGTCGAACTCAGTCTTCTCATCACGGCTTAGAGCGGCTTATGGAGCCGGGGGCTAGAAACGCCGAACAATCAAGAAACCACGGTATCAAGAGCAGTAAGTCTTGAGCCTCGGATGCCGTCGTAGTACAATACACTCACATCCGCATGGAGGCCATTGTTGTCGTTGGGGAGTATAGCTAACATCGTGGGGTCCGTGAGGACCTCGACGCCAACCCCGAGTGCGTTGTGAATCTCGAAATCGATTTCCGCAAGGGCTGTCACTAACCAAGAGTGCGCGGTGTGGACCGAATCATGTCCGCCGCACCGAGCCAAGTAGTCGGCAAATGCAGTGGCCCGCGCTTCATCCGAGATGTCAACACCCACCGCCTCTAATACACCCCGCATAACTGAGAGATGGCAAGAAGCAAAAAGCAATGGGGGAGGTAAGAAGACATAGTCTTCTCATCTAGCGGCAGCAATGCCCCACACACATGGCAATGCACCAACATCGCCAACCCCGAATACGACCACGAATGCATGCGCCGCGCCATGGAACACGCAATCACCAGCGCACACCTCACAGACTCTCACACACCTAGCGCAACCATCCTCATACTCCCCCGATGGGAACACACACCCTACCGCCATTCCAAATACATCAACTCCCCATACACCCACCATCTCTACACCCTCCCCAATGACGTGAACACCTTCCTACCCCCCGACCAACACACAGGCATACCCACTTCTACCCCATTCGGTACACGCTGGATGGTCGACATCTACCTCGTCGCAAACCCCCTCGCACTCTCCACCCTCCCATCACACACAGCCATGACGGCACTCCACAACACTCTCGAGTCTATCTACGACACTCACCTCCCCAACCCCACCATCACCATCCCTCCTCCTCACCTCTTCGACACCTACTCACCCCACTCGGCAGGCACATACCACCTCCTCCCAAACCCAACTTACCCCATCACATATCCCCTCCCGGAACGCATGCAACTAACATACCCCCCCACCATAGGTACTCTTGCTTGGAATTAGCAGGACTTTATATACACAGACGGCTCGAAAAAAGGAGGCTCGTCCCCTCTAGGAGCAGCCGCCACCCACCCCGCCTCGGACACCCGCATCAAAATCATGGTGACCTCTACCCCTCCCTCGCACACAATAAATCGCGCTGAATTGGCTGGCATAGATATAGGCCTCCAACTTGGCCGCACCCACCTCCTTACAGACAGTGCGTGCTCCCTCCGCCTCATACAAGGATACTTAAATTGCACACCTGCTTACAAACACAACATCCACCGCGACACCCTCCTATCCATCACACACACCCTCCAAACCCGCTGCGACGCAGGCATCCGCACACACCTCGGCAACATTAAAGCACGCAACCACTCCCTAGGTAACGACCTCGCAGACACTCTAGCTAACCAAGTCGCGGATGGTCACCCACCCGACACTACATACACCACATGTTCAGAGGTCACGATAGGCCATTGGACCTGGCCATACACCCTCATTCCACAAACCCTAGGGGAGCCCATACCCTATAAATACACCAACCTCAAAGCTGACGCTCACACCTACAACACCAAACACACACACACACACCCCTCTCGCAAACATCCAAACACGGTGCCCTCCTCGCCCGCGCCGCGGAGAACGGCGCCAACTTCTCTTTCCACCAAAAACACACAACCCTCACAAATATCCAATTCACCCACAAGCAATAATTCATGTGGGGAGTCCACAACACCCGCCTTCTCACACACAACCCCACCCTGCGCTGCCCCCTATGTGGCAAATTCACTAGCAACGGCGACATGGCCGGTATTTGCCCCACCATGTCTGGCATGAGACATGACTGTCACAACAGCGCGCTGCAACTCCTACTATCCCTCTTGGAACGCCACAACGGAGGACGCTGGGAAACCATCACTGCATGCTTCGGTAACAAACCCATAAAATCATTTGCTTCCCCCACTCCTGCCCACACTCCACTTGACTGCCACCCGCCCCACCCCGCCTACATGCCCACCCGCCTTGTTGCTGCCGACGAAGGTCTCTCGCCCGACTCCCTAACCTCATGCCCCGCCGTCCTCCCCCCTGAGATTCTCCCCCTTGCGCTACGACCCCCGGCACACAAACCCGATTTCATCCGCCTCCTCGAACCTCGATTCGTCGGCCACACAAACGGTCGCCGCCGATACTCATATATTAAGAAATTTCAGATAGGGGAATGGAAGTACTGCACAGACCACAACTTATCCCATACAACCCATTTGATTCGAGCCAAATACACACCCCTCGCAAATGCCATCCGCAACCACTGGCCAAGTACCGAGGTCGACATCCTTCCCATAGTCATGAGCCGCACGGGTACACCGCACTCATCCACCATCGCAAGTCTCACCTCTCTACTTACCGCCCGCACTGACCCCCCCGACAAACTCATCTCCAAAGCACGACTCGACGCAACTCGCATCCTTGCACAACTCCACACGCATACCCTACAATTGCTTCATCATCTCCTACTCATATACCGCATCAGATCCCGCACTTCCTCTCGCCGCGCCTCCGCACACTCCACCTTCGCACGCCCTTGAATGCACGTTGTCCTCAATCCGCACTGCACACTCCCCGGGGTGGAGTAAAACCCCCGAAAGCCCCTGGAGAGGTTGGATTAAGGTGGTTCACGGTCTAGCCCTGACTTGTAAGTTCCCTGTATGGCATAGTTGGGAGGGCCCAGAGACAGCAACCGGCGCGTACGGTGTTTGGTGTAAACCAACGCATACGGCACATGTTGTAAGCAATTTCAATTTCAATTTCAATTTCCTAGGGACTAAACCCCAAAGAGTAGTATTATCAACTCATGGCGGTACCAAAAGATGGAATACATTGCATTACATACTATTAAGAGGAATGAAAAGTCCCCTTTTGGAATCCATATGATCCCCCATCGCCACTGAAAATGAAACACACAGTTTGTGCTATCGCTAACTCCGATCGTTATGCTAAGGGACAGACATGCTAGTCCCCTTCTCTTTCGCCGCTCCCACTAGGCGCGTCCACTTTCAAATTTTGATTGAGGCAGTTATCGACGTCCGATTGCTCGGGTTCCATCCATAGATGGGATCGAGGTGCATGCATATCACTCGAAGCGACCCCGAGCGGAGTGAGTCGCGGTCGAGGGTGGATGGACGGATTGATCGGTTGGGGTGGTGTCCGGGGTATTTTCTTTGCCGATGGTTCGGATAGAGATAGGCTAGGAGCCCATCGTGTTCATCTTTTGTTGCGAGACATAGTTTGTGTGGTAATTAAGTTGCTACACAACAATGTTGGTCAAGTAGAATCGTGATAGTACGGCTGTGACTCAGCACTATAAGATGATAAGCTAATCAGCAATAGAGTGGACTAGGTTGCTGATGGTGGCAAGTTATTGAGCATTAGATATCATCTAAAGGCTCAGAATATACGTTGGCGTGTGCTCTCCACAAGGTGAGTGCGTGTCCTATGATAGGCAGGTGCTAGGCACTTGCTGAGGGTGAGATGACATGCAGTGTCACTCACCAAGTGTAAGCATTCCTTATCGCCCCCTCAGTCTTGACCGGTTATGGGCCCTCAAGCTACTAGTTGTTGGAGTCATTTGTCTTGACTGGAAGCTAGAGCTTGCTTCTCGAAGAGTGGTAGACCCTTGTGGTGTCGCACGATACGTGAGATGCGGCTGGCTATGTTAGCACTAGCATCCCGTTGCCTAGTGCTTATGTACAAGGTAGCTATTTTTCATCATAGTACTTAGTGCTATGATACTAGCGGTACTCTATTCCCTATTAGTGGCGGTCGGCCGCCCTTGCCGGTGCCTTCGCCGGCCGCCATCTCCCTCTTCTCACTTCTCTAGTCGCCACAGCCGGCCCCCTTGTGGGGCCGGCACGACTTCCGTGTAACTATCCGTTCCCAACTCTAACAGGTTATGGGCCCTCCACCAAGTTACACTAGAGAAGAGCGTGTGTAAAGCGCTCGGCGCCACGCTAGTCCTACCTACTCCCACGTAAAAAGAGTAGAGCGTGTGTAAAGCGCTTGGCGCCACGCTAGTAGTTCATCGACCGACACCACGCTTCGCCTTCGAGCTGGTTGTCCGCGACTGTCCTACCATCTCCCACGTAAAAAAGAGAAGAGCGTGCGTAAAGCGCCCGGCGCCACGCTCGCCCCACCCAGCATCCAGTCTTACCTAGCCTTCAACCTACCGATGCCCTCGACAGGATCTGGGTTTTTGAGACCGACCCGCGAAAATTCGGCCCGTGACTTCTTTAATTAGTATTGTTATTGTCTCTTCCCGAGGCAACGCCGCAACGCTCACCTAACTTAGCGAGGAGCTTAACTTTCCCACGGAAAAAGGCGGGAGTCAACACGAGCGCCCGTCAATGCTTTTGCGTGCCTACACGCTCCTAACGGCCTTGTTGGCTTTGCTTCTCCCTCGCCGGTCGCTCTCATGCGTCGGCTAATTCGCCCGGGGACAGGTTTTCCCGCTACATGTCAGAATAGTACATTACGCAGTACATTTGGAACCGCTTCTTATCGGCAACTCGCCGCTAGCGGCACGTTCCTGTGAGCGCACGTCGCTACACCTACCCGGCATGAGACACACGCTACACGCACTACACCTTCTACCAAGATGGCACCTTCCTCGACGCAAGCTAGGACGACGTCAAGACCTCGGCTACCTTGAGGGGGGGTGTTAGCACTAGCATCCCGTTGCCTAATACTTCTGTACAAGGTAGCTATTTGTCATCATAGTACTTAGTGCTATGATATTAGCGGTACTATATTCCCTATTAGCGGCGGTCGGCCGCCCTTGCCGGTGCCTTCGCCGGCCGCCATCTCACTCCCCTCACTTCTCTAGTCGCCACAGCCGGCCCCTTTGTGGGGCCGGCACGACTTCCGTGTAACTATCCGTTTCCAACTCTAACAGGCTCACGAAGCGGCTGGCTCTTGCTTGTGTTTGTAGCTTTACTTCGATACCCGGTTGGTAGCGACTTGTTTGTGCCGCTTGGAGCCTTGAACCCCCGAACGCCGACTCGTGTGGCGTGAAGATCGGCTTGCTATCCTTTGTTATAGCTTGGCGCTTTCTGGAATTTCATTCGCTTCCGGAGCTTGTCGCCCGCCATTTTCTTCCCTCGTGAAAGCCTATAGTGGTCCGGCTGAGATTTTGGAAAGGCATCTTATCACAAGTGTACTAGCACTCATGTTCGACGTCACTTGACCGGCCTTCTGAGACTCGTTTTTGATTGCCTTGGCTGTATATACTCCGGGAGTACAGCTGCGTCTTCGGTCAGCCCTTTGTCATCTCCTTTTCTAAGCCGTCATGCTCGCCTCTTGACCGGTACTTGGTGCTTCTCTTGGTGACTTGTTTTAATGATTTTCTGGTGCTCTTGAGAGCGCATCAAACGCACTTGATATGGACTCCGTGAAACTACCCAAATTTAGTGGTGAGAGACGAGATTTTGACGTGTGGAAGAAACGTTTCCGTGCATTTGGCTTGATGCAAAAGTGGGATCTCGCTTTGTCGTCGGATGGTGCCGCTTCCTCTCAACAACAAGTCGACATGTACTCCACATTGATTCTTGCGCTGCCGGAGGACGATCTTTCCATTATTGAGAATGTTAGCGCGGATGACAAGACATCCGGCCACACTGCATGGACCGCGTTAGTCAATCATTATGAGGACGATGGTATTTACCGGTGTACGGAACTATTGCAGGACTTGGAGACGCCGCAAGCGGACGGCGAGAGCGGCATTCAATACGTGAACCGGTTATTTCGACTGCAACGACAGCTTACCCGAGTTGGGGACGTCGTCCACGACCGGCGCATCATCATGTACTTGGTTAAGGGCCTGCGCAGCGATTACCACTCCATCACCGACACGTGGGACGTACACAGCCTCAACATGGATACCGTCAAGCGTGATCTTCGTCAGAAGGGCATGCGCATCGAGAGTCGTGCGCAATCACATACAACGTAGCCTCCAACGCCTACGGCTTTTGCAGCGTCTCATGATGACGCAACGACTGATCTTTTGAAGCGGCAAGTCTCCGAGCTCCAAGACCAACTGAAATTTCTTCAAGGAGCTACGACTATTCGTCGTGCCTCCTATGGCAGAGGCGCAGCGAGTTTTTTTCGTGGTGTTTGCTATGGCTGTGGGAAGAAGGGCCATCGCAGGTCCGAGTGCCCGGACAACAACACCGGAGGTAACTCCGCGCATGTGGATTCCCCAGTTGCTTTTCCGGCGGTTATGGACGTGACGACCACCCCTGCGAGGCCATTCTCCAAGGCTCGACACATGTTCGAGCGCGATGGGGAAGCGTGGATGTGGTTGGCCGACAGCGGCGCCAACCATCACATTACTAGTGTGCGCCGTGACTTCTGTGAGCAACGAGCGCTCACCAACCGGCTGTGGGTGAAGGGTATTAGCGCCCGCGCTACTGGCGTGGGCTTGGTCCGCATCATTGTGAAGGCTGATGATGGAGAGGAGATTCCTGCTATGCTCAAGAGTGTGCTCTACGTCCCTGAGCTACCCCGTCGCGCGTCGTGGTCTTACCATAGGTTTTTCAGCCTCACCCAAGTTAGGCGAAAAGGTCACTGTGTGGTGTTAGCTGATCCCGTAGACCACCTTCGTCTTCATGCCGGTCATGGTGGTGGCGTGGTGGTTCCGTTGGAGCGCGCGCATTTGTTGGTGTGGTTGCCGGCGCGGGATGCTTCGTCGAATCCTACCGCTTCGGTCGCCACTGCGCCATTGCAAAAACGGTTGTGGCATTCCCGGCTCGGTCACCTTGGCGAGTCGCAATTGGACGGGCTCTTGGCCACTCAGGTGGAGGGTGTGGCGTTTTCTGCGTCGGAGAAGTTGTGCTTCTGTGAGAAGTCGCTATCTATATGTGCTGTGTGTAAGTCGCACGTCCGTCGTATCTCTCGTGAGCCGGCTGACCGGAACGTTGGTGTCTTTGCGGTCGTAGGCTTAGACTTCTGCAGTCCTATGAGTGTTCCGTCCTTGGGAGGACGGCGGTATAGCCTGTGTGCGGTTGATTTTCGCAGCCGTTTCATGCTGCATGATGCGGTCCGCTCCAAGGATGAGGCTCCCGCCTCGTTCCATCGCATGTTGACTACCATCCGTTCTCTTGGGCACACGGTTCGTCGTCTTCGGGTGGACAATGACACGGTGTTCTTAGGTGCTACCTTCCGAAACCTCTTGATGAGTTCAACATCGCCGTGGAGATCACTGCCCCTTACGCGCATTGGCAACATGGCCGGATTGAGCCATTTGAGCGGCAGTGGGGGACATTGGTCCCAATGGCGCAGTCAATGATCCGGCAAGCTGCGCTGCCTAAATCGTAATGGGCTCTAGCGGTGGCCGCTGCGGTGCATGTCCGCAATCGTGTGCATAGCAGCGGAGCCGGCGGTGTACCTTTCACCTTGGCGACCGGTAGACGAGCTGATTTGAGCTCCATGCGGGTCTTCGGCTGTCCGGCCTATCTCCACGTTGACAAGTCTCAACGCCGCAAACTTGACGATCGCGCGTGGAAGGATATCTTCGTGGGCTACGCTTCCGAATCACCGGCGTGGTTGGTGCACAATCCTGTTACTTGTCGGGTGGTGAGCAGCCGTAACGTAGTGTTCGATGGTGTGTAGCAAATAACCGGATACACCTTCGGGGGAGTCGCGTCTACGGGAGTCGCTGCAACATTCCGGGTCGATGGAGAATGAACGGGACATGCATTCGGGGGGGACTCCACGTCCAAGGTATAATCCTCGATCCACTGCCTCACCACAGCAATGCGTACCCAGTCCAAGGTACAATCTCCGTTAAGCGAGCGCTTCGGGAGATGGATGGACTGCGGGAAGTACCACAGCTATTAAGTCAGATAGCAGCCCGACTGTTCAAGAGCTTGTGTCATACAACAAGCGCTGAGGAGTCCCCAATCGGGGGAGTGGGAGGCAGCTATCAAGAGCGAGTACGACTCACTTGTATCTCGGAAAACCTGGACATTGGTCCCTTGTCCTACCGACCGCAAACTCGTAGATTCCAAGTGGGTGTTCAAGCTGAAGTGCGATGCCGATGGACAGATTGCAAGGTAGACTTGTGGCTCGTGGGCTTACTCAGGAGAAGGGTGTGGACTACCACGAGACCTTCGCTCCCACCGTGAGGGTGATTTCTATTCGAACGTTGCTCGCGCTTGCTACTTGTAATTATTGGGAGGTGGAGCAGCTTGATGTGGTAACGGCATTCTTGGAGGCCGAAAACGAGGAGGAAATCTACATGAGGCAGCCGGAAGGATTCCGTCACTTCGACATCAATGAAGAGGAGCGAGTGTGCTTGTTGAAGAAGTCATTGTATGGCCTCAAGCAAGCTCCTAGTTACTGAAATAAGACAATCACAACATGGCTAGAGGAGTATGGCTTCAGCCAATCTAGGGTGGATCCCGGCATTTCCGTCTTCATCAAGGAGGATGAGCTTTATGTCTTGGTGTCGTACGTGGACGACAACATCATTGTCGGACCAGCGGGTACCTTCATCGTTGGGTTCCAATCGGCTTTCGACGAAAGGTTCAACGTGTAAGACCTCGGTCCAGTGTCTTGGTTGCTTGGAAGGACAGTCGAGCGTGATTGTGGCAAACGCATCATCAGGATTGGACAGCAACAATACGTTTTAGATATGCTTGAGCGCTTCAACATGATGGACTGCAAGCCAGTGAGCTCACCTATGGCGGTCGATGCTTCGAGCCATTGTGTGGAGACGACGACATCAAAGCTGCCTCCCTGTATAGCTACCTCGTACCAAAGCTTGATCGGTAGCTTGTTGTTCGCTTCCGTACGCACACGGCCCGCCATCACCATGGTTGTTAGCCACCTTAGTAGGTACATGTCCGA
Organism: Tetraselmis chui; assembly: GCA_026401115.1. Taxonomy (NCBI): domain Eukaryota; kingdom Viridiplantae; phylum Chlorophyta; class Chlorodendrophyceae; order Chlorodendrales; family Chlorodendraceae; genus Tetraselmis; species Tetraselmis chui. Next base: position 86,265 of record JAPMLY010001790.1, read on the forward strand.
CCCTTTTCAGTCACATTGGGAGAAAGCCAAGAGGGTGCTCTGGTACCTCAAGGGGACCGCAGATTCGGTGTTGATGTACGGTGGCGCGCCTTCATCAAAGGTTGTAGGATGGTCAGATTCTGACTGCGCGAGTGATATTGGCGAGCGGCGCTCTCGCACGGGGTATGTGTTCATGGTCAACGGTGCAGCGGTGAGTTGGTAAAGTCAGCGGCAACAAACTGTGGCGCTATCGACAGCGGAGGCAGAGTATATGGCGCTGACTGCGGCCACTCAGGAGGCGATGTTTTTTAAGCAACTGATCCATGAGTTTCACCAAGACTCCGGGTCTCCCATCACCATTCACGAGGACAATCAGAGTTGTATCGCACTCAGCAAGAATAGCATGAAGACCGGACGCAGCAAGCACATGGACGTGAGGTACCACTTCTGTCGGGAGAAGGTGGAGAGCGGAGACATCGAGGTGCAATATTGTGCGACGGAGAACATGCTTGCTGATGTGCTAACCAAGCCATTAG